>APFE030334541.1:0-21038 GCA_000404065.3 Pinus taeda | reverse complement strand
TTTAGACAAAATGGCTAGATCTGCCTCAAACAATATACCCTTAGGATCTAGAGGTCTATGGGGAGATATTTTCTGTATCCATTGGCTCTCAAATTGGCTGAAGATTCCAATTAGAGTTTGGTCCAAAACAAAGATGAGGATTTATTTGCACTTCAATTCAAGTCTTGTGGTAAATACTCTTGACATATTATTCCATGACGAGGATCCTCTGAATGGGCACTTCAAACCTTTGGTTCGTAGGAAGCCTACAATTGGTTGTACCTTCCAACAACAAACCAACATCTCATATGAAAAAGATGTTGTAATGTTTCATTCAGCGCATTCCTCAAAGAAAAATACTGAAGCACAACCTGAAACAAAATGTCAATCTGTTGAAACTAAATTAAGACCATATTGTCACTTAAACAAGCACAACAAAAGTGTATCTTTGCATGTGCTTAAGGACATTGCTCAGAAGGATTTGAAAAGACAAAAAATAGGCATTGACTATAACAAAATTACAATGAAACAACAAGAAGATGTTAGTCAGACACTGAGATTTCAGTCACTTACAAACATGTCTACTATGTCTGAGGAGCACAAGTTGCATTTACTCTTCCAAAAGCATCATTTATTTCGTGTGAACAATTTCGCATATCTAATTGGAGACTGTTTATTCGATAGCTTAGAAATTTTGCTAGATTTTCAATACACATCAGTAGAGCTAAGGAAAGGAACAATAGAGTATTTTAGAGACTGTCTTGAAAAAAAAGATAGAGAGGCAATTTTGTCTTACGAACATGAACTGCATGAAGAGTCACTTAAAGAAATGCATAACATTAGCAACCGGGAAATCTATTTAGACAAAATGGCCAGATCTGCCTCAAACAATATACCCCTAGGATCCAGAGGTTTATGGGGAGATATTTTTTGTATCCATTGGCTCTCAAATTGGCTGAAAATTCCAATTAGGGTTTGTTCCAAAACACATACGAGACCTTATTTTCACTTCAATTCGAGTCTTAAAACAGATACTTAGGACATATTATTCCACGACGAGGATCCTTTGAATGGGCACTTCGAACCTCTCATTCATAAGCAATCAACAATGCATTCTAGCTTCCAATAAGAAACAAGCAACTCATATGAACAAATTAACTTATGCAGTAAACAAGATAACATGGAAACATGTCTTCTTCCAAGTAAAGAAGATACAAGTGAAATAAAGACATCTTTAGCCAACGCTAGAACATCTGCTCTAGCAACTGCATCAAATACTGAGGAGGTTGCATCAAATACTGAGGAGGTTGTAATGTTTCATTCATCGAATTCTCCAAATAACAACACTGAAATACAATCTGAAACAAAATGTCAATTTCATCAAACTATATTAAAACCATCTTGTCATTTAAACAAGCACAAGAGAGGTTTATCTTTGCATGTTCTTAAGGCATTGCTCGGAAAAATGTGAAAAGGCAAAAAATAGGCATTCAATATAACAAAATTACAATGAAACAACAAGTAGTTCTAGAGAACACAAAAGATGTGAGTGGGACAGTGAGATTCCGATCACTGAGAAACTTGGAAAAACATATTAGAACCAATGCACAAACAGAAATGGTAACTTCTTGTCCATTAGGCAAACAAACAAAAGTTCTACAAAACAGAGCAGATGTTAGTGAGACACTGAGATTTCAATGACTTAGAAACTTGAAAAAACATATTAGAAACAACGCACAAACAAAAATGATAACTTCTCGTCCATTAGGCAAACAGAAAAAATTTCTATAAAACACAGAACATGTTAGCGAGACACTGAGGTTTTGACCGCTTAGAAACTTGGAAAAACATATTAATCCCAACCCGCAAACAAAAATTGTAAACTCTTGTCCATTAGGCAAACAGAGGAAACATTTATCTTTGCATTTGCTTAAAGGCATTATACGAGAAAAATTGAAAACACAGAAGATAAGACTCGCATTCAACACACCAAAAATGAAACAAGAAGTAGTCATAGAACACGTGGACTACAATCCATTTGTAACAAGATCAAAGGAGCTTTCAACACAATGAAAGAAATCAGGAAAATCTAGCCTATCGGTTCAGTCAAGATCAACAAAAAAATTAACAGAATTATCGAAGTTTGATGAAATATATCAAAGACAAATAAGTGACACACCTATTTTCAATTGTTCATCATGTGAAAGAAACTTTTTCAAAAGAGGCATTTGCTTGTTGCAGCAAGGAAATCAAACAAGACAAAATAAGATTAGGAAACTGTCAACTAGTTTCGAGGATGTTAAATCTCGTGTTGAAGATGGCTACATTTGTAAACACTGCAAAAAAGCAATTGAACATGGAACAATTGCTAAATATGCAGTTCCTGAACAAATAAGAAGAAACAATGCCACTAGAACACTCACACAACTCACTGAACTGGAAGAAAGACTAGTTGCATTAAGATTGTCCTTCTTGCAAATAAAAGAAATGGGTCATCGACATAAGAAGCCGCAACTAGGCTTAACTGGAGGAGTCATCAATGTCCCCACAAATATTTCTAGAATTCAATCTGCATTGCCCCTAACGATAAAAGACACTGACACGATTGCCGTTGTTCTCAAAAAGAGTTTAAGATTCAAAAGTGCATATGCATTTGGTCGAGTTAACATTCACAAAGTGATGAAAGAATTAAAACAATTATGGAAAAGAGTGCTTTACAAGCTCGAGAATGCTACCGTAGATGACAATTGGAAAGAGGCATTCCTACAAAATCAAGAGGCATATCAAAGTTCAAGTGACATTGATGATAGCGAAGACGATAACCAAGGAAACGATGAACCAACGACAAAAACATTGGTGCATGGATTCATTGATGCACACACTGTCTATGACCTTGTTAACAGACAAATTAACATTGCACCTGCTACCGGATACATGCCATTAGGAATCTTCAGAGTTAAGTACTCAGAAAAATGAGTTTTCCCTCGCTTTTCTATGGAAACAAACGCCCAGTTGAGATCTCCAAAAACTTTACATATCAAAATATCTGTCACTCGGAAGTGCTGCATAAAAACCACGATTTTGCTTATCATACTACAAACTTCTTTTAAAAAGCAACTCGCAGTATCATAAATCAAGTCTTGAATACAATGTGGACTAGAATTAGAAAAGGGTAATTGAAAGGTAGAAAACTAGTTGCAAGAGACGTTAAGTCAAAACCAAACCTAGATCGTATTTTCAATTCTGACATTGGGTACATGGATCTAAAAACAATTCGTACCTCGCCTGACTACCACCAACAAATACGGAACGAACTCTATGAAATGATTCGACAACTAGGGTCGCCCACTTTCTTTGTTTCCTTTAGCAGTGCCGAGCATCTTTGGGATCCTTTAATGGATGCATTGAGAGACATAAAACAGAATACTAGAAAACCAAAGACAAATGAACTTGATGAAAATGAACCTAGCTCGTTAATAATAAATGACCCTGTTACTTGTGTACATTACTATAGATCTCGGAGGGACGCACTACATCAATTGATATCTCATGATCACAAGTATTATGGAGAACTCAATGACCACTTCTATGTAACTGAATTCCAAAATCGGGGAAGTGAACATGAACATGGTTTACTTTGGATAAAATCTGCACCAATCTATCGTCAGAATGCAATCATTCAAGTCGAACAATTCGTTGACAATTACTTCTCAACTAATTCATTCCTACTTGCAAAGGAACTTAGAGCTCTACAACACCGTTGTCACACAAAAAGTTGTAGGAAGCATGCAAAGTCTAATTGCAGATTTAATTTCCCGATACCACCCATGAAAGCAACAAAAATACTTGAGCCTCTTGAATTCGATAGTGATAGAACAAAAACACATGCAAAGCTAATCTTTGAAACAATAAACAACACAAGATAGAATGAAAATGATACCTTTGATAGCTTTTTGGCCAACCTTGGACTAGTACAGAATGAATACATACATGCCATCCAATGTACACTAAATCGAACAACACTCTTATTGCAAAGAAAACCAGTTGACACCTGGACAAATAGCTTTGCAAAACACATTCCGGGAATTTGGATTGCAAACACTGATTCCCAGTTTGTACTTGACTCATATGGAACTGCAATATATTGCAGTTCCTATATGACGAAAGAAGACAGAACACTCACGAGGATATTTAAAAACATACGCGAAGATCATGTGAAAGAAAAATCTGATATCCTAAAGACCATTAGTTCTTTAGGGAAAGCTTTGGTCAACTTGCAACAAATGTCTGCACAACAAGCAGTGCATATTGTGTTATCACTTCCACTAAATTGTAGTTCACGAAAGTGTGTATTCATTAACACATCTCCTATGGATGATCGTGCATTTTTTCTTAAAAGAAAAAAGGACCTGCAAAAGGAGGGAGATGACTCAGAAGACATAATGTGCCCATCAATTATTGACTACTATGTTCTATGACCTACTGCTATTGAACTTGTATGCTTAGCAGAATTTGCATCTAGTTATACAAAGAAAGGAAAAAAACACAGAAAATCAAGTAGACCATATGTCATTCGATCTGTTAGATATAGCAAATACAAGGACATTGAAAACCCCTGTAGAGAGCAATTAATGTTATACTACCCCTATCGAGTAAGTGAAACTGCAATTAAGCAACATCACACAAGTTGGCAATTTGCATATCTTGCATTCGAAGAAATAGTCAAGCAAAATGAACAAAAGTTCAAATTTGTTACAACAACTACATGGGGTGACATAGATGACACAATGCACATAGTAGAAACAGAAACTGAACAAATATTCGACATAGATAGTTTGAGATCAAATGAAACAAAAACCACAAAAATTTTAACAAATCAATAGATGACAAATACGAAAACTATGACTTCCAAAATGACTTGGAACATTTCCAAGATACAAAGAAGTTTTCTCTACGATCTACAAGGCCATATGAAATCGTCAAACAACCACATATACTTGAAGACGTAGAGTACTATGAATTAATGCGTCAATTAAACACAGAACAAGCAAGCATAGTGACTGATGTTATAACAAGAAAATTGTACAGACCAGACGAACTAATCTATTTGCTATTAACAGGAGGTGCAGGAACAGGAAAGACACACACAACTAAGGAAATTTTCCAATCCTTAGTACGCATACACAATGTGGCATTGCCTTATAACCCATCACAACTAATAGGAATAATCACTGCACACACAGGAAAAGCTGCCTTTAATGCTGGTGGTGTGACATTGCATTTTGCATTCTATTTGCCCTTTAACAAAGCAGATTGCCCGTCGCTAAACAATGAAAAATTAGATACATTATCAAAGCATTTCCAACAATTGCGTGTACTCCTCATAGATGAGGCATCGCTTGTTGGTGCAACAACACTATATCAAATTGACAAGTGAATCCGCCAACGCACCAACTTCATACTTTGCTAATGTTGACATCATATTCTTTGGTGATCTTTACCAGGCGAACCCAGTCAGAGATTCTCTAATCTTTGAAAACCCAAAAATCCACAAAAACACAATTCCATATGACTTTTGGCCACAGAAAATAAAATGTTATCAATTGCACACAGCAATGCGGCAAAAAGACCCATTGTTCATCGATGTACTAAATAGGATGAGATTAAACATGCAAACAGATCAAGATATTGCTTATGTAAACAATAACTGTTACAGGATGGGACCTTTAAGCCTAATTTTCCCATACATTTTCTATCGAAACAAAGATGTCCATAATCACAATGAAAAAATGCTTTCTCTGACAGAGGGAGAACAAATAACGCTACTTGCAATTGATAACTACGAGACTCCTGGATCGAGCTATTTTTCTTTTTATAAAGCAATCTCATTGCCATCAACAATCACAGTAAACAAGTGATGGATTGGTTAATGGTGCTGAAGGGATTTTCAAATCCTATTCATCTAATAACAACGGACCTGACATTGTCTGGATAGAATTCTCAGACACAGAAATTGGAAAACAACAAAGAAACAAATTTAAACAACTATACGACATAAATATATTGCCAAATTGGACACCAATCCTGCAAATTGCAAAATCGCTAGCAATGTCTCATAGCAAATTACAAATTACAATTCGGAAACAATTTCCAATCCAATTAGCCTGTGCACGAACAATACACCAAACACAAGGGTTGACATGAGATCAACTTGCATTTGACCCAACTGGTGTCACAAAACATGGTCTAGTCTACACTGCATTACCACGTGTTAGAACTATCGAGTCACTATACTTGATTAACAAACTGACACAACAAAACTTCCATATCAAAAACAAGATAATCAATGAAATGGCATGGCTAGAAACAATTGATTCATGGAAACTAGAATTCGCAAAGAAGAAATCTGAGAACAAGAATCTTTTGTCAATTGGAAGTCTAAACACACGTAGTCTACGTGCACACCTTAGTGACGTGATTCACCACAATGACTTAATGGACAATATGATCCTTTGTTTTCAAGAAACTCATCTCTACATTCCGCCAGTAGACAAAGAATTCTTATCATTCAATTTCACCATTGCACATTCGAAACATGGAATTCTTACTTGCATAAACAAGAAAATACCTATTAAGGCAATAAAGACATTTTGCAAAAACAAAATAGAGCTTACCCTAATTGACATGTACTTTCAACAGCTGATTTGCTTAATGAACATTTATGCAGCACCATTTGAACAAGTATCCACGATAATGCAAATAATAAAGGAAGCAAAATCACAAACTACATATACTGATTGTGTTTTTTTAGTTATTGGTGATCTCAACATTGGCATAAAACAACCAACAGCTCGCAGCAAAAAATTCGTACAATTTATGGAAATGGAAAACTTATAAGAAATAACAAGCAAACTATCTCCGCAATGGAAAACAATAATAGACCATATCTGGACAACTTTGCCTATAAAACAGTGTGAAATAAATGTAACATGGGCATATTGGTCTGATCATGGCATACTCTATGTGCTACTACAGCTCTAACGATCCTTTCCTCTGCAATCTGTTAAACATGCCATAAAACAAAACCTATGTTTTCCACTTTTCTGCACTTTTGGCCTTCTCATTGCAATATCAATGTAGCATTGGTATACAAGTTTATGTATAATTTGCTATATTTCCCACTTTTTGCACACTAGGTTTACCCACAGCAAATTTTTTTGCACTTTTGGCTTTCTCACGACAAAATCAATCTAGCATTGGTATACAAGTTTCTCTACAATTTGCTATGTTTTCCACCTTTTTGTACTCTTGCTTTTCTCACTGCAAAATCAATGTACCACTGGTACACAAGTTTCTCTACAATTTGTTAAAATTCATATCCAAGTGAAAGTCTATGTCTTGCAGCTACCTTGCAACACTCTGCGCAAACTAATCAAGGTAACAACACGGAGAATAGTATTATGCACAGATCTAGAATTACATCGAACACATTTTTCTTATAAACCTAATAGCTTGTACTCATATGTGTACAAGTAACTACCATGAAAATACAACACGAAGAAACTACTGTTCCAGGGACTGCTCCAGAATATTGCGCTCTACCAGAAACTTCCAGCATCTCAGAAACTGAGAAAAAGTAACTAAATAACCTTTAAATCTTTCCTTACAAGTTTCATAATACAAAGATTATGCTAATTCAGATTCTCTTTAATATTGTTCTACAGGCATTATTCTAATTCAAATTCTTTTTAATATTGTTCTACATGGAAAAACATGAAAAGCAATCTGAACTAAGCTCCAACCATGATTTATGCACTCCAATTACAATACAGGATCTGAAAAGCCTCAAACTGGGAAGAATCTTTCACGGGGACGTTCTTGTCATTTATAAGACAATTGTTGATCAAATACAGGACATCCAATTGTTACGTGCTGACCTAGTGGATAGCAAAGGAAATATTGCAATCACACTCAATGTGCCACATAATCTCATTCCTACTGCCGAGGAGAAACTTGTAGTCGGCCAAGGAATCTTTATAAAAGATTTTAAAGTCTCTCCCAAAATAGTTTATGACCATGGATACTGTAGCTGCATATTAGTTTTACATGACAAAAGTATCATAGAAACTATCCCACTCACAAACACAACTGGATTTTCAATCGGTACAGTAGCTGGTCTTGTCACATCAGCTAAAGAAATAGGTGGCCAATATGTCCTAAATATCAAGGATGGCCAATCTCAAAAAGACACAGCTACAGTATATACAAACTCAACCATTTATACTTTTTTACATTTACTTAGAAGCAATTGCATTAGTGTTAACACTTGGTACATTTTGCAATGCAGGTTTATCTTTTCATTGCATTAGTGTTAACTCTTGGTACATTTTGCAATGCAGGTTTATCTTTTCAGTACATTTAAGCCAATTTTCAAATTAATACAAAAACAAATTTCAAAACAAGAAGCACCAATGGTGTTGTTTCGGAATCTTGTCACAGGACCCTACAGATCTCTACGCACATGCAAATCCACTTTCATAACAGCCGTCAATTCGAACAGAGTACTCGCAGACCTCAGCAAACTAGCTATGTCAACAACAAAGGTTGTTTCCTAGTCCACAAAATATAATTTCTAATTCTTTATTTGTTGTTTTGCTAAATTATTTGCTATTCTTCCAAATTATGTTTTTTATTACAATATCTAGCGCTAAAACTGTACTGCAACCTATTCTCCTAAATTATCCTCTTTCATTTATCGTCCTTGTAGTATTTTTTTATTACAATATCTAACCTTAAAACTGTAATTCAACATGAAGCAGGTCAAAGGAATGTTAACCATAGAAGATATACATGCAAAACCATTTGTCACAATCTACAACAATTGCTCTGTTCCAACAGACACATTTGGAACAGTTTCCACAGATCAACTTAACTGTTCCACATGTCAAGAGTTAACGACATATCGACGTTGTTTACAATTGCATTGTGTCATCCAAACAGAAGCAAATGTTCAGTACAAGTGCATCCTAAAAGGCAATTTGCTTTTAGAACTTTGTCCATCTCTAACAGGACTGGCATATGAGAAATATCTAGAAGACATTATTGATGTTACGTACAGCTTACGAGATTTCCATGTACACAACAGCTTCCTGTTGGATAGTTCGGATGTCATTGTGCATACATAATGACTTATTTTACCCTCTGTAACCTGCTGCTCGAGAAGAACTGGAACTATGAATTTTTGTTGAAGAATTTTTGTTTGGAGCTCAGTAGTCATTGAAGACCTCGATATCCATGTAATATATTTGTATTCTTATCTGATCACTGTTTTGGAACTTAATATATTTGTATTCTTATCTGATCACTTTTTTGGAACTTATTTCTTTTCTTATCTGATTACTTTTTTGAACTACTTACTTATTCAAGAACTAACTGGCTTCTTCTCTAATTAGTCATTCAAGATTACTATTTTGAACTAAGTAGTCATTTAAAAACTAAGTGACTCGTTTTTGAGCTAAGCATATTACACTACGCAAAGTGTGGAATAATTTACTAGTGGTGTTTTTTGTATGGGTCACATTAGGGAATAAATAGACAGAGTGGCTCCAGGTCTGTCTACTTCTTTCTTGCAGGTGAGTACGCTTGAAATGGTAAACAACGGAACGTATGTATATAGACTACTTGGGTCCGGGAGGATGTTTGTAGAAGATTTCCAACTCGTGGCAAACAGATTTCAGTAAGGATCTGTCAAAACCTGTCACTACCTTTATTAATTTTGAACATGAAAACAATGTGCTTCATGAAAATTCCCCTAAACTGCTAGCTATTGATTCAAGACTCAATGAATCAATCTGTACCTCTGTGCTCTCTCTTGCAGACCCAATAAGGTGTACTAGGGTTTATTATATCTATGCTATCTCTTATTGTTTACTTTTCCAATACGGGATATCACTTGTAACAGTTAAATTTCTAATGCCAGTTGTTCTTATTCTTTTCTCTGATTTTTCCTAAGCATACTTCCTTCCATGGGATACATTGAACATCCTTAGGGACGCCAATTGTGGAAATTTTAATGCTGGGGCCTAGTGATATTAAAGCATCCTTCCATTTTAAGATTCTTTAATCTACTTTCTTACTCTTATATTCTATATTCGATCATTTCTCATAGTTTATTATTTGTTTTATATTCCTTCATTATACCCCTGTGTTTTGTCGCATTCTTTTCTCCAAATAATTCTATATCTCCATTTTAACCTTTGATATTGCAAGATCCTAATTTGGTAACTTTTTGAAGATGCATCCTTTTACTGTCCTCTTAATTTTGTCTTATTAAGAAGGCACATAAAGCATGCTAGGTAAAATCCTTCTTCCATGCATTGTTGGTGAGAAAATCCCTAGGTTGAGGGGGAGAGCTTTAATAAAACCGTCATACAACATCTCCATGATGATTTTGTTTGACCTTTGATATTGCAAGATCCTAATTTGGTAACTTTTTGAAGATGCATACTTTTACTGTCCTCATAATTTTGTCTTATTGCTTGTTGAACTGCTATTTCAGACTGCCATTGGCTCAGGTGTGTTGCGGTCCATGTGGTACTAAATCCTAAATGAGATGTACTTTAAGAAGGCACGGGATTTTGAGTACGGTTTAGGTGCTTATTTGCTTTATGGATCATGTGGCATGTTGGAATATGAATATTGGAATATATTAATCAGAAAGATCATGGTTATCAATATGCCAAGCCAAATATTTTAGATATAGTGAAAATTGAGTTGTAAGGCTTCCCTTGAGGCTTGGAGTAGTTTTCTCTTACAGGGGCATCCAATTTCCTGAATAATCTTAATATATTTTTCATTTTAACAAGTTAAATTTGAATATCCTTTTCTTTGTTGTGAGCTGTTTTTTCTACAGAAAACATCGTAACTCTTCCATTGCTTAAAACATAAAAGTTACAATCTATATCCAGGGAAAAATTTGGGTTCTTAAAAATTAAAATAACAGTGAAGAGCTCAGTTGAAAGACACTAACAATAGCGATCTATGACAGTCTATGGGGATGGAATGTAACATCCAAGGGTCAAGCTAACAATAAAGGTAAGAGATCTATGCCAGTTTTGATAGCTTATCTGTAATAGTATTCTCCTTGATGGATTCTAACCTGGTCTTTAAATCACCAGCTAGCTGTAGACCACCATCTAAACTGATATTTCTCGGTTACATAGATCTATTAATCCAAGGAATACTCAACTTTGAACCTCAATACGTGCTTATATCACTTAATCTAGCCTCCTGAGCAATTGTCATCACTATGGACAAATCCTTCACTTCTGAGTTGTTTGTTTTTCTTCTGAAGCCAAGATCAAAAGATATCTGATATGAATCTAATACGATTAGGAGGTTTATACACTTTCACGAGGATTTTGTTGAGCTACTCCATTAAAGAAGCCACTAGAATTTGTTTCATCTATGTCACCGTTACCTGCCACACTCTGTTTCTTAAGTTTCATGCTGAGTCCAAAGAATTTGTACGACCCTTGTACCTTGTTAAAAGTTAAAATAGAAGCTGGAGTGTGAATTTTCCATGGAATAGAGAGCCACTCTTTCCCAGCCATACGTACCACAATACAAACAATAGAAGGGAATAGTCCTCCTCTGTGTGTGTGTCCTCCAACTAGTTTTGCAGAGCTTCCTCTATTGACTCTCATTCCCGTTTTTGTTTTCCTCTTGGATTCTTCTCACTGCTGCCCATATTTTATGAAATGGCATGATAGGAACAAATGATATACTGTCATTATTGTCCTGGCACAAAATGCAGTACACTGGGCCCTGCCAGAGCATTTTTTGTAGTTTGTCCTAGGTAAGGATTCTATTGAATAAAATGAGCTAAACAAGTGTCATTACCTTTAAGGGCGCTTTGGGTTTCCATATAAGATCCCATTTTCATCCTTCCACGACCTCTACTTGATTAGCTAAAGAGAGCTTGTACCCGAGGCTGACTTTGTAAAGACCATCGGTGCAATAGAGACTCAGTGCTACATGAAAATGCCCCTAAACTGCTACCTACTCATTCAAGACTCTATGAATGAATCGATACCTCTTTGCTCTCTTTTATAGATCCAATAATATGTACTAGGGTTTATCAAAAGGATCTGAAAGCAATTGCTTAAAGTGCCATAAAGTGCTGATATAATGAAATTCTGTTAAAATTGACTCATTATCTCTGCATTATAGCCTCAATATTTGATGATACTATCTGCTAGCAATGTGGTCATTAAATTTACAGCAAACTTGGTGGTTTTGTCTCATTCTACAATTCGACAATATGAGTCTGATTCCTAATTTTTGGGCAACTGCTGCACCCGTGCAGGATTCCTACAGTATGATGTTGGCCGGGTTGTTGTCAACGATAGCCAGGAAGTCGTGCGAGGAGGTAAATATGCAGTCTCAATCCGAGGAGAAGTGGTCACTAAGTTTGCTTGGTACATAATTAGAAAAACCTCTTCAGTTGATATTTTTATTGAGTTTCCTTATTCTTTTGCTCTTTCTTCAAATGCTAGCTCACTTTACAAGTCTAGCAAGGTAACAAGCAATGGTCTATCGATCTGTACATTTGTGTTGATCTTGAAATGATTCCATGAGCTCAATTGTATAGGCATCCCACCGAAATAGGCTAAATAAGCTCAGGTTGTTGCGAAAGAAGAGCCCAAGTTTTATCTTATGCCCTTCAATCGAGGATAGATCCAATAAGATGTACTAGGGTTTATCAAAAGGATTTGCAAGCAATTGCTTAAAGTGCCATAAAGTGCTGATATAATGAAATTCTGTTAAAATTGACTCATTATTTTGGCATTATATTCTCAATATTTGATGATACTATCTGCTAGCAATGTGGTCATTAAATTTACAACAAACTTGGTGGTTTTGTCTCATTCTACAATTCGACAATATGGGTCTCATTCCTAATTTTTGGACAACTGTTGCACCCGCGCAGGATTCCTACAGTATGATGCTGGCCGGGTTGTTGTCAACTATAGCCAGGAAGTGGTGCCAGGATGTAAATACGCAGTCTCATTCCCAAGAGAAGTGGTCACTAAGTTTGCTTGGTACAGAGTTAGAAAAACCTCTTCAGTTGCTATTTTTATTGAGTTTCTTTATTCTTTTTCTCTTTCTTCAAATGCTAGCTCACTTTACAAGTCTAGCAAGGTAACAAGCAATGGTCTATCGATCTATACATTTGTGCTCACCTTGAAATTATTGCATGAGCTCAATTGTATAGACATCCCACCGAAATTGGCTAAATAAGCTCACGTTGTTGTGAAAGAAGAGCCCAAGTTTTATCTTATTCCCTTCAATCGAGGGTTTAGTTCCCACCTTTTGAGGTTGGAGGTATGCACTGTGCATAAATTCACTTTAACCTACAATTAATTAAATGCACAACTAAGTCCATAACAGCGGCTCGCCTCCTTTGGTGGCTTGTCCATCGACCATAAAGACTTCTACCAAATCAGCTGGCAGTGATCTATTATTAGCTACCGACAGGATCTCCTTTTCTTTGAAAGCGCAGACACGCTTGACTCACTGATTCGTCAGTGGAAGTCCCAAGCACAGTGGAAGTCCCAAGCCAGCCTCGTTTGTTAGTTGGCGCTTGCATCTCCAATAAATTCCCTTCACATTCATATTGGATAATATCAAATGAGGCCGTATATGTATTTATGTATTTATTTATGCACCTGTGAGAAATCTATCCCGCATTCAAGTGTTGCGATCTTCCACGACCTTCCCTATTTGATTGTACAACACGTTTCTGTATTTACCCACTGTCTTTCAATATTTTCAAATGATTACGTCTTACTTCTACTAAAATATTCTCAAAAACCAAGTGCCATTCACACTTAAAACCAGCTTGCAAACATCCTGAACTCTTTTATAAATTACTTTCAGCACCTACATATTGACATACATCTCTCTGCTTCACATAACATGGAATCCATTAGAATAAGCCAACTTACTGAACTGTCAGCATTGTTTCTCTTAGCACTTGTCCTCATGACTCTTTTGATTATGGACATCATAAAAGTAGAAGCACAACGAAAAAAGAAAGCAAGAAACGGCCACTAACAATAGGATCATAGCAATATGAGTTACAATGCACATTCTTCAGTTACAGGAAAGTTTGAATCACTGTATTTCTATTTCAAAAGTTAAATATGCCATCCATTAATACAAGAGAATGATTCTTTCACATTTGTACTATTTTGAATATTGTTCAAAGTGCTCTTCTTTCGTTCTTTGTTTATAGATATCTTAATCATCGGAGTTATCAACACGAGTAGCAGCTGCAGACGAGCTGGTAAAAAGTGAATTGGTTCCTTGCTCAAGGGACCCTGTATCTTAAGCTTGTGTCGCAGACTACAACTTACAATAGGCCCAGTCCTAGGTGCTTTCCCCAGGGGCTACAGTCTCAGTCTTTTCCAGCAGTACAGGTTCAGAGCTATATTACATGTATACCCAGCTGTGCTTGTACTACAAGATGGCCATACAAGAACGAGCATACTATACTATTAGATTCTTTCACATTTGTGTTGTTCTGAATATTGTTCACGGTGCTCTTTTTCATTCTTTGTTTACAGATATCCTAATCATCGGAGTTGTGCGTACAGAGTTCTGTAATGTACTACTTGAGAAGAACTAGAAATATGAAATTTTGTTCTCTGAGCTACATTCGAGTTCCTTGATAAAGGGGCCTTGTATCTTAAGCTTGTGTCGCACTATATTACATGTATACTGATCTGTGCTTGTACTACAAGCTGGCCAGCCTATCAGCAACAATTATGGCTTACGCTCTGTAGCGTACTTTTAAAGAAGAACTAGAAGCATGGCAATGGCTCAAATGCCTCCTAAAGCCCCTACTACTGGGTGCTGGTGGCTGCAACTGCTAAGCACGCACTAGCTGCCTAATGCCGCCACGTCTATTGTTCCAGGAACCTACTGAAGCCCCTACTGATGGCTACTGGTCGCTGCAACCGCCTTGCTATAAAACTACCCACGTTGCCGTTAATGCCTGTGCAATCGTCTACTGTTCCACAAACCTACTGGAGCCCCCACTGTTGACTGTTGGTGCTGCAACACTACTGGCTGCTGGTGGCTGCAAAAGCTAGGCAATATGAAATTTTGTTCTCCGAGCTACGTTCAAGAAAAACTAAGCTCCAGTTCCTTGCTAAAGGGGCCTTTTATCTTAAGCTCGTGTCGCACTATATTACATGTATACTGATGTGTGCTACAAGCTGACCAGCCTATCAGCAACAATTATGGCTTACGCTCTGTAGCGTACTGCTTAAGAGGAACTAGAAGCATGGCAATGGCTCAAATTCCTACTGAAGCTCGCTAGCCTATCATCAACAATTATGGTGGCTGCAACCACTAAGCATGCACCAGCTGCCTAATGCCGCCGCGTCTACTGTTCTAGGAACGTACTGAAGCCCCTTCTGACTTCCACAAACATACTGGAGCCCCCACTGCTGGCTGCTCGTGGCTGCAACGCTGCTGGTGCCCCTACTGCTGGCTGCTGGTGGCTGCCACGCACTAGCTCCCTAATGTCGCCGCGTCTAATGTTCCAGGAACCTACTCAAGCCAACCTACTGGAGCTCCCACTGCTGGCTGCTGGTGGCTGCAATAGCTAGGCAGGGACTAGCTCCCATGCAGACTCTCTTGTTCTTCTATGCAGACTTTCTTGTTCTTCTAGTGAAATACAAACAACAAAAGAGCATTCCTCACTACTAGTTGAAAAAATGAGTTGAAATATCCGAAAGTAACCTTGACAACCTTCATGGAAAATAATAATTTTCTAGATAATTGATTGTTCTAGAATGTCATTTTCCTCTGGGACATAGATAAGAAATTGAGAAAATTCTAGGTGCTTACTATAGAAGAGTACACCCTTTTTGTAGTACCATAAGATAATGGATGCCCCCTTGAGGTTTATTTCACCCACTAAAGAAATCCACTTGGGTTGGTTGACCTCTTTTTCCCAACTTTAATATTTTTATTTTAGCTTAATCTAAGTTTTATGAGAAAGATAAAATGATTAAAAGTACAAATGGTTTGATAATACACACTCAACATACCAAGATTTATGGTTTATCAATCAAATTAGGGTAATGGTAAAAAGATATTTTCCAATTGGGTATATAACTCCAGAAATATCTCATTTCAAAAATAATTTTTGACAGACTTAAAGGTATTTGTCTTGTTTTATTTTAGATGCATAATTTAAGTTATCTATAGTACACATATTCATGATGTAAATGGAATAACATGTGAAGGATCACATACAATTAATGTTCAACAAATTCCAGGAGTTTCGATGAAAATTCATCTCCCTAAAGTTCATGATTAAATTAATTGGCTATATCTCAAGTTGTTACTTCAATAAACATGTACGAATTCGAAGACAGTTCAGTGGATCATGGTATGTTTTAAATCAACATCCTTTTCTATCCTAAGGTATTTTTCCTTTTTAGTTTTACCAATTCACCAAAATTTCTTAGTCAAGGGTGTCCTCTTTCTCCCTTTGTATTTATACTAGTAGCACAAGGATTTAAGTATGTTAACAAGGGAGGAAAGTCACAAATTGGAGCCTTGAGCTAGGGTGGAGGGACAATACCACTAATATTCCAAAATATTAGACAATATATCTACCTGGTTTCATAATTATAGACACACTAGGGGCAAGAAGAAGCAATATCTAAACGTGATGGCCTTGAATTGGAAAATAAAGAAATTGCTCGGTATGGTCTTGAAAGACAAAGAGGTGGAGTGGTATAAAGTATTATCCACCCTAGGGGACATAAAAATAATGCTCAATAATCAATTCTTTTGCTTGGACATCATAGATTCTCACCTACCAATGTAGAGGGGCACATTGCATGTGAATATGACAACGAGGATCCATAAGATCCTCTAGGTTTGAACATGAGGGTTATTTTGGTGGAACTGCGTTGAATAAAAATGTCTCGCTCCTCTCAAACCATCTACAAAAATCTCCGCTCCCCCATGTCTGCAACACATTTGCTAACATGATGGCATGAGAAAGAATGGAGGGATGCACTTGTAGTACCTAACATGTATACTTTTTCCTATAAAAATACAAGAGAAAAATCCAAACACATCAGACCTATAATTAGAGCTCCAACCCACTATATCATCCCTTAATCTTGTGACACATACCTTAGACTGAAGACAAGTTTTAAAGTATTGAAAAAGTTTATAGAGGCCTCTATAGTGGACACATTCCATAAAACCATTAAAACAATACTCATAATCACATAGAACAAAAGACCCTTGACACATAAGACTCTTAAACACCCAAGAAAGCCAACTCATAGGAGCCCTTCAATGCACACTATATATTTCACATGATGATAGACACCATTACTTACACAAATTATATCTCATGGCCTAGATACTACAAATAAAAAATATGGGAACAAAGGACCTGAAATGGCTACTAAGCCTCCCCAACCCCTACCAAAAGACAGAATTAAAGTGTGAGAACCCAAGTAAATTAAACATATCTCCTTAAACTTTTATAAATTAATATAGGAAAGGTGGATTTGCTGAAAGGGCTTTAGATTAGGTGGTATGGGAATAATTATTTGCTTAAATTTATTTATTTACATTAAAAGCATAAAAATCATATTAAAAATTAAAGGTATTAAATTATTTGGTAATAAGGATTGAAAAAAAAGGATAATATTGCAGTGCATGAGGGTAAGAATAATAAAAATGGATTAAGAGAGCAAAAAGTTGGAGGATTTGGATATATGGGGATCAAAATATGTGGTGATATTAACGAAAAGAGATGGATTGAGTAACTGGTTAGAATGTGGAGTGGAATGTTGGAAAACGTAAAAGGGTTGGGACAAAATTAAAAGATTTAAAGAGAAAATAATTGAAATAATAAAGAAGGAAAGGGAATTAAGGGATTGGAAGGATGGGTCCAGGGATAAGGCTAGCAGTATAGAAAATGGGCAGTGGGTTTAAAAGAGTGGTTGATATTATTTTTTATTAAAGTAAGTGTTTATTTATTAATTTTGAAGGCGTGTTTCACTATTTTAAATCTTTAGTAATGAAAAAAAACATCAGAAGATTTTATTTTATTTGAAGTGTGTCTTAGTTTAAAATTTAGATCTATTGGATTTGAATTTTCCAAAGTTTGTGTACTCTGTCTTAGTGGATATAAATTAAATCAAATCAATGGATGGTGAAAACCGACACTAAGAATGGAATCTTTGGAACGGTGAGGGTTACCTCTCGAAGGACGTTCTTTGGGGCATATCTACGTAGGTTATAAATAAATAATGATAGGAACAAATATGAGCGTGGAATCGGGAAGACTGTTCTAGTATCTGAATAGCTTCGAAGCTGAGCAACGTTTTATCTTCATTACTAGTGTTGAGCTATCTTCCATAGTGACGGCAATGAATCCAGCAGTGACGGCCGAAGGGCAAACGGAAAGAGAGATGGAAATAGTAGTGGAAGATCGAAAGGTAATGGTACCCGAGAGGTATATAGACATCATAAGTGGAGAAGTTGCTTATGATCCTGTCCGATTACCACCCGAACAAGATCCCACCCAGCTTCTCTATGACAGAAAAACTCTGCAGACCATTTGGGAAACTGAACGCCATGCCAAAAACCCACTTACTAGACAATGGTTTGACATTAAAAGCGCCATTCCGCAAAGAGAATTGAGAAAAGAAATCAAGCAATTTACTAAACTCCATGTATTTCCTCCCAACACTCTAATTGCCAACTACTCAAAAATTCTATGCGAGGAAGAGATGAAAGAACATTTACGAATGTTATGTAAATATGTTGAAGCGAAACCGATCACAGAGAAGCAATGGGAGAAAATATGGAAGACAATGAATTTAATACGCTTGTTTTGTGAGTATGATTTTCAGAACATAAAATTAGTCATATCTGTGGAAGGGATCAGGTATTTCAGAAAACTGATTGTTAATATCTTAACAGAAAACGATGCCAAAGAGGCTGGTCTAGATGTGGGTAAGGAAATTGTGAGGGCATTTGACGTAATAATAAATGGACTGAGATCACATGGAGAAAATCCCAACGTAATTCTTGGTAACGTACACGAAAACTCCATCGAAAGAGGCAGTCGAATTAGAGCATTAATATTTATTGTATTTCATGTGCATAAGAATAATGAGGGATATATAAAAATCCAATCCCTTGTTTGGCGATCATTTTCTACAATTATTCATGAGATTGGCGAGAATACTAACACAGGTAATGAAGTTGAAAAAAACATACGAAGCCTTCTGCAGGGATGTCCGTTTGCCTTCAATAAATTTTGCCAAGGGAATGCAAACGATATCAGCAGCGAAGATTTGAACCATGGGATCGCTATTCTCAGAACAGCAAAGTTGACGCTATCAACTTTCAAAACGAAATACTTGGAAGCACTGTTTAAGGCCGTAATTATCTGCATCTCTAGAGAAATTGAGAGGTCAAATGAAAAGGGTGACCTTACAGGGCGACAACTTATCGAAGCCCAAACACAGGGATGGCATAACGCTGAGGCCCTTGAGAAGGGTCTTAGGCTTATCAAAGATATAGCCACGGAATATAGCGAATTAGGTTTTACTGTTCGGGAAGGAGCTCTAGATATAGTGAGAGAGGTGGTTCATATGTTTTACCGCACTACTCAACCCGGGGAAACCGCGAATCAAAACCAGGGGAAACGAAAGATTCGGGTTCTAATTTGTTCAATGCGTTCATTAGAGAATCTTAGAAACTGCATTGGATATCATCGAAGTGATGAGAATGGAATCTCCGGAAATTCTCAGGTTGAGTGCTCAAGTTCTCCGCGATTTCGTTAATTCCCGAACCTCCTGACTATATGCAACTCCTATGTTCTTCTGTACGGTTACAAAGAGCGGTCAAAGAAGTTCAATGTCAAAAAGCTAACATGGTTCATTATTCATTTTTTTTTAATAATTTCAATAGAAATAGAAATAGAGTAAAACTAGCATTTGCACCAAACCCCAGTAAGGGATAGAGTGGGGAAGAATAGGGACATGTGAATGGAGATTGTTGAAAGAAATGGTGGATGATAATGAATTAGAGTTGAAAGTATTACTTATGTGTATTTTGAATATGGATATTTTGTAAATAATAGTAGTGTGTGGAAAAAAAACAACATATGAATGGACATTGTTGAAAGCTCTGGTGGATGATAATGAGATATACTTGAAATAATTAGTTATGTGTATTCGAATATGGCTATTTGGTAAATAATAGTAATGTCTTGTAGAGGTTATCCATTATCCATGTTGTTGTTTTTGTTTATGTGAACATGTTTTTGTACGTTATTTTAAATTATATTTTTTGTCTTCCGAGATGTAATTTTTCCATATGCTACCTATTTATGGTGTTATTAGAAAATACTATTATATTGTAATGGAATAGGTGAAAGAAACTATACTACATTGTGAACAACATCATGGTCTTCGTTCCATATTTGGAAATGCGTGAAAAATTGTTGGAACAATGATGATAATAATAAAAAATCTAGCATGATTTTGAAAAAAATTAACTAAATTTTTTGAAAATGTGGATTATAGTTGTCACATTTTAGAATTTCGAGAGCCTTAATTTTGCACATAAAATGATAGAAATTACAACATGATTTTGAAAAAATCCAACTATTTTTTTTTAAATGTCAATTACAGCGGTCAAGCTTCATTATTTTGGGTGCCCAGGCATTCATGATGGATGCTAAATCCATTTCCGCCATCCAAAAAAATTTAAACACTCCCACAATCAAATTTCGGAATTCTCCGTCCAAACAAAATTGTGACCTCTTTAGATAAGACTCGGAAAAAATGGTCTACCTTTGTGTGGGAAACATGATTGAACATCAAAGTTTCAAACGAATGCGTACACGCATAGAGGATTATTATGGAAGATTCCTTCTTCAGGGAATCGTAATATAAGCCATGAGGATATTAAATGTCCTTAAAAACTAAAGCACA
>APFE030334525.1:0-13082 GCA_000404065.3 Pinus taeda | reverse complement strand
TGTTTATGTCCAAATCAAGGAAAACAAAAGTCCCTTAAGAGTGGGACTATGTGCCAGGTTAACACCAAGATACTGTGAACCATCTCAGGTCTTGAGGAGAGTAGGGCCATTAGCATACAAACTCACCATTCCTCCCACAATGAAGGAAAATGATGTGTTTTATATATCTTTACTTAAAATATATATACATGATGTTAATTGTATAATTGATTGGACTTTGATACAGGTGGAATCTAAGGGAGATATCTGTCCAAAACCATAATGGATACTCAACAAAGAGGACGACCATGCTCCATGTAAGTCAAAGTGCAATGGAAGCATTTTGGACATGGGAGCTAGAGGATTCCATGTAGAAGGCATACCCATTTTGGTTTTATGTATAAGTTTGGTTCTATGGAAAGTAGAACACAAAGGACAATTTTTCTTTAAGGAGGATGGGAATGTAACATCCCTTTTTCACATTCCAAATTTTTGTAATCTAATTGAAAAATGATAATGTTGGAGATTCAACATGGATGGCATTCTCAACTATTTGATGTAAATATTTTGCTAATATAATTATAATTTTACAAAGTTAAAGATAAGTACAAGCATATACATATCTTCATGTTTGAAATAATAGATTGATTATAAATCTTATATGGGGGTTTGGGATGTTTCCTATATTCCTTGAAATTAATGTTCATGGCCCCCAATGTTCTAGTTGAACTACCAACTAATAAATAGTTTTGAGAGGGATGAGGAGAGGAGGTACTAAACTACCTAAACACGAGCTATCCACCTTAGAATGAATTCCTTGTTGACTCCTCAGCCTGAGAAGGGGACCCTCAATCTCTCATGCATGAAGTAGTGTTCATGAGGAGAAGGAAATTATTTTGGTGATTCTAAGTTGTTGAGTTTGGAGTATTATAGCAAGTAGAGACGTTAGATAAAGAAAAGAGACTTGAATTGTTGTAAATCCAAAATTACTATAAGCCAGAGACTTGTAAACCTGAGATTGGAATCTGGACCATATAGTCCAATCTTCAAATATATTAGATGAGGTTACAAAAGAGAGATTCCTCTACTTGAATCCAATAGCCTAAAAAGAACTAAACTATTTGGTTGTGTTTATACATGTGAAGCACTAAAAGAAGGAGAATCTTAAGGATTATAGAAAGTGGGAAGGAATTTCCTTCTATGTTGTGAAGGCCCTTAGTGGCCATATTTGTTGTTTGATCAACCTAAACTTAGTTCTTTGTGCAGTGACATCCCTATTTCATAGCCAATGAAGGAAATGCTCCTTCATACTTTGTACATTGAATTAAACTCATTATTTTTATTCACTAACTGATGCATCCATAAGACATTGGATATGGTTGGGGGGTGGCTAGTTGTAAGAAATTTATAGTGTAGTTTTGCCTACAATTTGGTGGAAAATGGTCATCCCTTATTCGGTTTCCAACAATTTTAAGAGGAATATATAAGTGTATTTATTTGTTGCAAATGAATTGTATTTTTTCTCAATATTTTATATTTAAATATTACTTTGGATTCAATGTGTATGTGTGCAATGGTAGGTTGAGAGTGGTATAGTTGAAATGAATATTCATAATGCATGATCAGTGTGATGAGAAATTAACATAATTGGCCTGAATGATGAAATACATTCCTTTATGAATATAAACGTTGTGTGAAATGGGATCCTTTCATCTATGCTAAATGATATCATTATGTGTTTTATGTTCATGAATTCATAGGTTATTCGTGGTGTTATGTTTGCATGCCCATTTGTAATAACTTTTGACTTTTTGTGATGTATGGTTTGTTTCCAAAAGGGGAGAACTAATTGGTTGGTGGTCCTAGTTATTATTAAGCACTTGGTTAAATCATTATTCCCTATGATTTTGAATAAAATAGGTTAAGATGCGCTGGATAGGCCAAAGGAGAATTCTTCTTGATGTGAAAATTGGAAGCTTTTGTTAATGGTGGCACCTAGAAGTAAGAGTAGAAGCTTTGATGAGGAAGGAGAGATCAAAAGGAAATAACATCTAATGCTTAGTTTGGAAGAGTTCACCAAAGAAATATTAAGCTTAAAGGAAATCCTAAGGAAGAACTTAAGTGGCTAAGCGATCTCAGGTTTAAGCCTTGGTTTTGGCCAAAAAGGAAATTTTGTGGTTTTACCCTTGTAACTCAAGCTATTAAGAGAATTTTGGGACTGGGCCCTTTAGAATGAAACTATTTGGAAATTCAAGTTGGTATTCCTCATTGACATGGTGGAGTATTTGAAATTTGGGGTTCGGCTAGCCCCATACTTGGCCCTAGTTAGATTGATTGATGGGATCAAGGAGCAAGAGATGATCATAAAGAGACAATTAGAATATCAACATATCAAGCCCTTGAGTAAATGGAAGTGAATCATTATGAAAATTCCTTGTATAGCATGGCCCCAAGAAACAATTGTCAGTTGGAAGCATTTGATCTATTAACAAGGAGCATGAAGTGATGGCACTAAAAATTTGGAACCTCAAAACATCACACTAACCAAAGTATCAAGTACTAGGAGAACTGAGAGTTGATGTCATGATTTGATGACATGGTGATGCCATTTGTGTGACGTGTCACCTATATTTGACATGACAACCTTGAAAATATGAGTGGCATGTGGAACACATCAAGAATGCCACATGAAAGAGGACATGTGGTGATTGGTCATCGATGATGTTGATATAGACATATCAACATAGCGAAATTTCGGGAGGACTACATCTTGAAAATTATTATTGCCTTGATAACCATTTACATGTCAAACATGCCATGTGTCAAAAATTTCATCCTTTTCCACGTGGAAATCTATGATTGGGTGACAAATTTGAGAGATGTTATGTCGAGCTAGCCTCATGCCTATTGATTTATAGATGTTTTGAGTAATTGTAGTTATAAAGTTTTTGTTGAATATTTGATAAGCCATTTTAGAGTAAAGTTATATCAACATTTTATGGATTTAACAATGTATTAGCATACTAGAAATTTTTGTGCATATTAACATATCACTAGATCAATTCATCAGTATATCAACATATCAAAATGCTCAGGGTTTGGAGAATGCACAACTTGTGAAATCACCAATATGGAAAGGCTCCAATATAATAGGAAGCCAACAAACTTGGACCCATACAAGGGAGATACATGGCTAGGAGTTTCCACGTGGTTGTACAAATGATGAAGTGGGCCTTTAAAAGGGTGAATTTTAAAGAAGTTTTGCTAGGAGCTTAAATTGAGATGGAAATTATATTTTTGGAAAGTTGTCGATGAGCCAAAGATGATAGTGGTATCATAAATGCAATTTAAGGTTATGAGAGAAATAAGTCTTTGATCCCATATTTGTAATAAACCTTGATGAAGAAGTCTAATTACACTCCACAACCCTAATATGACATTAGGTGTTCATGCTGTAAGAATATTTTGCACCGCTTTAGATGTCATTGAAACTGTTGAGGTGTGTCACCTTGGTATTTTTTTTCCATCCAATGTTTTTATGTGGCATCTTGTTTAAAACTTTTTAAAATGGGTGGAGATACAGTTTAAACACTAATTTGTTGTGATTATTTCCCTTTATCATATTAACCATTTTCTCTCCAGATAACTAAAATTTTGGGAAAAGATATCACTTTTTGACACTCAAAATGTATATGGAGAAGTAAGTTGTAGTGTAAAATTTTTTGTTTTGTTTTATGCCTAAAGGTTTGACTTATCAAGTTACAGAGCAACAATAAAATAAAATAAAATATATTCATGCCAAGCAAGTTAAATATATTATTATCAAAGAAAGATTATTACAACACGTAGGATTCTATTAACTAATTCATTTAATACTAAATAGTTAAAGTTTATATATATATATTTCCACTAGTATTACTCAACAATGTTGTTTAATATTTGCCTTTGGGGCCATGTATTTTGATTAATTTTGGTAGTTTTTCAGGCCAATCGTCATATGATCTTTTTGTTTAATATTTGCGTTTGGGGCCATGTATTTTGATTAATTTTGGTAGTTTTTTAGGTCAATCGTCATATGATCTTTTTCTTTGTATGGTTATCAATTATGCGTCGATCGTTTTCGGTTTGAATCAGTGTGAGTTGTTTGAATACCACACATCAAGTTTCACCCCATCGATGTCAACATTTTTGTGCCAATGAAGATGAGTTTCACATTTTTTTTTTCGCTTTCATTGCATTTTGATTTTTATTTTTTACAGCATATATCATATTTTGTCTTTCACTCCATCGATGTCAACATTTTTGTGCCAATGAAGATGAGTTTCACATATTTTTTTTCGCTTTCATTGCATTTTGATTTTTATTTGTTACAACATATATCATATTTTGTCTTGTTGAGATATTCAATTAAATTACATTGTATTACTGCATATTAAGCTTCGCTCTATCTATGTCAACATTTTTGTGGCAATGAAGATGATTTCACACATTTTTATTTTTATTTGTTAGAAGCATATACCATATTTTTTCCATTGATTTTTATTTTTGGTTATTGAAGTATACAATTAAATTACAATGTAATATACAATATTTTGAATGAGAGGCCTTATGTTATTTTTTTATTCATTGTCTGAATGGTTTTTATTTCTATTTTTTTTGTTCATTGTTTGAATAGTTTACACGGCCAAGAGTTGCAATCATTATGGATTGCTTTCACAAGAAGCTATTTCTTTGTAGACTAATTTGTATTTATTATAAAAAAATATAAATGTATTCCACAGCTAAAATCTGTATTGATCCTTAAAAAAATATAAATGCATTCCAGAGCTAAAATCTGTATTGATCATAGAATTCCAAAGTTAAAATATGTATTGATCATAGAAAATGTCAAACAAACTTAACAAGCTTCTTGATACAAAAATATGTTGTCAAGCCAAAACTTTGAAGAGCAGAAGAACCTAAAGAACTCTATTTGTAAACGATTCAGGTAGTGTAAGCCTCTATGATAGACAAATTAGACATCAACAGTGAACATAGTACCTAATGAACTCTATCTGTAGACAATTCAGGAATTGTAAGCCTCTATGATAAACCCATTAGACATCAACAATAGACATAGTAGACAATTCAAGATCGAAGTGTAAGCCTTTATGATAAAGGCAAGAGATGACAACCGTAGACATGTTGTATAATGAACCAATTTTGATGCAGATTAAAGTTTAAATTGTGTCATGACACTATTTTATTACAGGTAATATGTCCTTGCATAGAATTGATGAGGACCTAAAAGACCCACCATTATTCACACCTTTATGAGAAGAACCTAAAGAACTCTATTTGTAGACGATTCAGCAAGTGTAAGCCTCTATGATAGACCAATTAGACATCAACTGTAAACGTCGTACCTAAAGAACTCTATCCGTAGACAATTCAGGAATTGTAAGCCTCTATGATAAACCCATTATACATCAACAATAGACATAGTAGACAATTCAGAATCAAAGTGTAAGCCTTTATGATAAAGGCAAGAGACAACCATAGACATGTTGTATAATGAACCAATTTTGATGTAGATTAAAGTTTAAATTGTGTCATGACACTATTTTATTAGAGGTAATATGTCCTTGCATAGAATTGATGAGGACCTAAAAGACCCACCATTATTCATACCTTTATGAGTGTTATTTTATTCCAAGTAATATGTCCTTGCATAGAATAAATGAAGACCTAAATGACCCACCATTATTCACACCTTTATGAGTGTTATTTTACTATAGCTAACTTTCACTTTACTTTTACAAGTAATATTTCCTTGCATAGAATTAATGAGGCCCTAAAATACCCACCATTATTCACACCACCATTATTTATTCACACCTTTATGAGTGTTATTTTACTATAGCTAGCTTTCACTTTACTTTTACCTTAAAAGTGAAGCTCTACTTCCACTTTCAATTTTCTACTTTCATTTTCATTTTTTTCCCAAATTTTCAATTTTTTACTTTTCATTTTCATTTTTTTCCAAATTTTCATTTTTCTCCTTTCATTTTCATTTTTTTCCCAAAGTACTAGTAAAGTATTTTATTTTTTTCCCAAATTTTCAATTTTCTACTTTCATTTTCATTTTTTTTCCAAAGTTTCAATTTTCTACTTTCATTTTCATTTTTTTCCCTAAGTACTAGTAAGTAAAGTTAATTTTTCCCCAAGTACTAGTAAAGTAAAGTTAATAGGTTGTTAGCTTTCATTTTTTCCCAAAGTACCAGTAAAGGTAAAGTGAAGAGGTTGTCAGCTTAGTAAATTCAAAAGGTTGTAGCTTCACTTAGCATTAAAATTGCAGTTGGTTGTATTTCAAAAGGTTGGTAGCTTCACTTAGCATTAGTTGGTTGTATTTAATAGAAAGTGCCTTTTACTTATTTTACTTTCACCTTAGAAGTGAAGTTCTACTTCCACTTTCAATTTTCTACTTTCATCTTCATTTTCATTTTTCCCCAATTTCATTTTTCCCCAAAGTACTAGTAATTTTAATTTTTTCCCAAAGTACTAGTAAAGTTAATTTTCATTTTTTTCCCAAAGTACTAGTAAAGTTAAGAAATTGTTAGCTTAGTAAATTCAAAAGGTTGGTAGCTTCACTGTGCCTTTCACTTATTTTACTTTCACCTTAGAAGTGAAGTTCTACTTCCACTTTCAATTTTCTACTTTCATCTTCATTTTCATTTTTTTTTCCCGAAGTACTAGTAATTTTCATTTTTTTCCCAAAGTACTAGTAAAGTTAATTTTCATTTTTTTCCCAAAGTAATAGTAAAGTTAAGAAATTGTTAGCTTAGTAAATTCAAAAGGTTGGTAGCTTCACTTAGCATTAATTTTCATTTTTTTCCCAAAGTACTAGTAAAGTTAATTTTCATTTTTTTCCCAAAGTACTAGTAAAGTTAAGAAATTGTTAGCTTAGTAAATTCAAAAATTCAAAAGGTTGGTAGCTTCACTTAGCATTAAAATTGCAGTTGGTTGTATTTCAGAAGGTTGGTAGCTTCACTTAGCATTAGTTGGTTGTATTTAACAGAAAGTGCCTTTCACTTATTTTACTTTCACCTTAGAAGTGAAGTTCTACTTCCACTTTCAATTTTCTACTTTCATCTTCATTTTCATTTTTCCCCGAAGTACTAGTAATTTTCATTTTTTTTCCCAAAGTACTAGGAAAGTTAATTTTCATTTTTTTTCCCAAAGTACTAGTAAAGTTAAGAAATTGTTAGCTTAGTAAATTCAAAAGGTTGGTAGCTTCACTGTGCCTTTCACTTATTTTACTTTCACCTTAGAAGTGAAGTTCTACTTCCACTTTCAATTTTCTACTTTCATCTTCATTTTCATTTTTCCCAAAGTACTAGTAATTTTCATTTTTTTCCCAAAGTACTAGTAAAGTTAATTTTCATTTTTTTCCCAAAGTACTAGTAAAGTTAAGAAATTGTTAGCTTAGTAAATTCAAAAGGTTGGTAGCTTCACTTAGCATTAAAATTGCGGGAGGTTAATAGGTTGTGTTTAACAGAAAGTGTGTTTAACATCGCTTTACTTTACTTTCACCTTAGAAGTGAAGTTCTACTTCCACTTTCAATTTTCTATTTTCATTTTCATTTTTTTTCGCAAAGTACTAGTAATTTTCATTTTTTTCCCAAAGTACTAGTAAAGTTAAGAGGTCGTTAGCTTCATTTTTTTTTAAAGCACTAGTAAAGTTAAGATGTTGTTAGCTTTTGTAGAATTGAGGCTTTTGTGATCCATCATATTTGTAAAAAGAGCTTCGGCGTAAATCACATAAGAACATTATTGTCGACGCCTTTTGAACCAACTAGTGTGGTTCATCGTCAGGACAAGTTGAAGAAACAGATCAGGCTTTAGCAATTTAAATAGGCTGAGCAGAGACTCCAACGGCTACATACCAGCTATATTTGACTCTAGGACCAAGGCCATCAATAAATTTAATCTTATTATTATTATATTATTATTTTACTTCTAGAGATGAGAGAAATTAGGTAAGATTAATATATATATAACGTAAATTACTCATTTATTAATTTATATAACTTAAATTATTCATTCAAAAGAAGCCATTCAAAGTTTTAAATAACCATTAATTTATTTAAACAAATAATTCGCTAATTTATTAATCTTACCTAATTTCTCTCATCTCTAGAATTAAAATAATAATATAATAATAATAAGATTAAATTTATTGATGGCCTTGGTCCTAGAGTCAAATATAGCTGTTATGTAGCCCGTTGGAGTCTCTGCTCAGCCTATTTAAATTGCTAAAGCCTGATCTGTTTCTTCAACTTGTCCTGACGATGAACCACATGAACCACACTAGTTGGTTCGAAACGCGTCGACAATAATGTTCTTATGTGATTTACGCCGAAGCTCTTTTTACAAAAAGGTTGTTAGCTTAGTAAAGTTAAGAGGTTGTTAGCTTCACTTAGCATTAAAATTGTAGTTAGCTCTGTTTAACAGAGAGGGCCTTTCACCTTGGAAGACAGAGAAGGGTGGGTTTGAATATAAGTTTCTGACTTATTTTGTTTATTGATCCATTATTTCGAAGTCGATGCATCTGGTTGAAAATTCAACAGGCCCACATTGTGGCCACATTGTGGCATTGGGCAGTCCAACCCATACTCATTGTTTTGCTTGGTTTTGTTTTTGTTTCAATATCATTTCAGAATTTTGCTAATTACCTCATTAATAAATGTTAGTAATGTATGTTTACTTGGTTTTGTTTCTGTTCAGAATTTTGCTAATTAGTAATTACCTCGTTAATAAATGTTAAAAAAAATTATGTGGGGATTATGAATTGATATCTACTACTACAAGTTAAACCCTAAACTAAAACATCTTGAAACATATCTAGTGGCTCCTCTCATGAATTATATTTATTAAGTAATTTATGTGGGGACCATAACTTGATATCTACTACTACAAGTTAAACCCTAAAGTAAAACATCCTTAAACATAATTAGCGGGAAGCTGCTCTCATGAATTATTTTTTGAGGTGCCTGCATTGCATTCCTCAGATGAAAATGCTGCCCGGAAAAAGTCAACATGAAATTAGTTCACAAAAATCATCATCTCTACTACTTTTGTGCATATATTCAACAAAATTTCTCAGTTTTTTGCATATATTCAACAGAATTTCTCAGTATTATCACTTCAACAAAATTTCTCAGTATTATCATTATCATCTAGCCTTTTTTGCGCATATATTCAACAAAATTTTTCATTATCATCATTATCATTATCATCTAGCCTTTTATTTAAATATATTCAAAAAAAATCTCAATATTATAATTATCATCTAGCATGAGAAGGCTAATGGCTTCAGCATACTTCCATCACTAATCAAGTAGTCCACAACCCCACACAAGCCACACAGTTTTGTTGGTTCTCTATCACCCTGCTTAGGGTCACACTTTCAGCCCTGCATGTGGTTCAATTTTTTTGTGCTCTATTCAATCCGTTCGCACCTTTGCTCTTCCTCTCTATTCACTCGGTTCGCTCTTCCTCTCTATTCACTCAGTTCACTCACACCACACATGCTCCCAGCATGAAAATTTCAATTTCTTTGGGTCCCTCAGGCTGTGTGGTCGATCAAAAGTGTCCAGAATGGGTACATGGCCCATAGTCCTGTAGCAGGAGTTAACCGATGATAATGATGGGTACATGGCCCATAGTCCTGTAGCAGGAGTTAAACGATGATAATTATCTTTTTCATGACATCTCCATAGATATTTTTATTGAAATAATAATTATCTTTTCAATGACATCTCCATAGATATTTTTATTGAAATAAATTTAGTCACTTTTTAAGGATGTTTACAATGACTATATAGCATTCACCGCATACATAAATATTACTGATGGAAATTCGATGGCGTTTTAGATGGAGATATGTTTTGGATGTTGTTTTCGTGGTAAATTATTTAAAACCATGAGGTGAACAAACATTGTATCTCAATTAACTTGTCCAGAGATTTACAAATATGAAAGACATTTTGGATTATCCTTTACTCCCTCCCTCGTGCCCTAGAAGAATATTTTATATAAAAACTCATGAATCTTGAGAAAAGAAACAAGGGCGAGGAAAACCAGAAATTGACAATTGGGTTAGCATAGTTTTGCCAAGAAGAGAAATCTGAAGGAACCAATATGGCATACTCATTTCTCAATATGGCATACTCAGTTCTAATTTTAATTAGAACTGCACGTAAGTTCCTAATTACAAGTATCAACGATACGATACGCCAGATAAGCCAGCAAACTGAAGTAACAGTTTGCAAATAGCAACACACAAAGGATTGGTGGTTGTATAGATAAGAACTAAGAAATTGTTGTAATAGTACAATGAACTCTAGTTCTCATCCAATTTGCCTTATAACACAATGAACACATCAGGGTTTACAATCACAAAAGTTAAAAGGAAGCTACAAAGTACAAATCAAAGGGCCACAAGAACGCTGAAATGTGTAATGTACAGTAACAAAATTGTATTGTTCTTTGAATATACAAGGGAAATATGATAGAAAGCAGTTTCTACAGTAGAAACAATCCCAAAAAGTGCTTGGTGTCCTACTTCTACTTATGTTATGTTAGGTGTAAAGATCTTGAACCTTGATCCACACCAGAAGGATGTGCAAGGAATTGATCAAATTTATTTGATCAAAACAATATAATTTTACATATTATTGCTCTATTATTTTGTTCACAAATCATAACCAATAGACCTTTACATCTTGCCACGATGTTTGGATAGTACAAGAAGCCAATACCGATGCGGGAGTTGTAAGACCCGCAACATGGAAATAGCCATCGCTGAATATACATTTGGGTTGCTCTTAGCATTTGGATGACAGGATTTTCCATGTACCCAGACCACAATAGGGGATCATGGATGACAACAACTTTAACCTAAAGCCCAATCTCCACAAATTGACCGACAAAACTTTACAGTACAATGTACAGCTCTATCTATCTAGTAATAAATTTGATATCCTCCCTGCTCGTCCCCAAGGTGCCCCGGGCTCTTTTCTTTTGCTTTTGGTACCAACTGTAATCAGTTACTCTATTATTGTTTTTATTATGCATGCCAGTTACTCTATTATTGTTTTTATTATGCATGCCAGGAGGAATGAGGATCTCTTCTCTGCTGTGCAGCATGGATAAAACTATAGAGAATTGTGATTGAAAACTAACAGAATACAGATCTTCAGCAACTGTTGCCATTGTTAATGCGGGTCTGTCTTCCCTTTCTCCCTGCAGTTCACATAATGTCCGACATGAACAAAAATTTCACATAGCAGTGACAGAATGACAAACTTCCCGGTATTTTCAGAGGGAAAAAAGGAGGAGAAAATGATATGGATGAACCATAACATAACACTGTGGCACTCTAGATAAATTAAAATAAAAATGGTTGGTCCCAGATACAATACCTTAGAAAGCACATATAATGAATAACAATCCTCTGCCTTTGAATTGGTCTCAATTAAGTCGCTTTTCCTTCTTTGTTTCCGATTGTGGAGTAAGGTGAGTGCACAGCCCAGATCCCATCTGCCACAATCACACCTGCCACCGAATCTCCACCATTCAATCAGAGGTGAAGGTCCACTTGATTTAATTTTGGGCAAACCATGTATGTCTGCTGGCACTAGAGCTGTTATACTTGTCTTACATTGCCTTTTAAAATTTAAGTGACATCTTCCATGTCCTTGACCTGGAGACTGGTCATCAAAAGCACATCCTGCTGAACATGGGGTAGAGCTGTTATACTTGTCTTACATTGCCTTTTAAAATTTAAGTGACAGCTTCCATGTCCTTGACCTGGAGACTGGTCATCAAAAGCACATCCTGCTGAACATGGGGTAGGGCTCATAGCGGAATTATCGCTGCATTCTGACTTCCAAGAGTCATCTTGATCCCGTGTATGTATTGACTTTGAATTATGAAGGCTTTATGAAGGCTTTTGTCAAGAAATTTCAGGCCTGGCCCTTCCTGGGCTCCAAAGACTAGTATTTCCATCTAAAGAATGGAATGCAGGCACTTCCAAAGATCCATAGTAGCAGCTTCCCGCTAGATGTGTTTCAGGATGTTTTACTGTAGGGTAACCACCCTACAGGGGCTAACTCTCATGTTCCCACAAACTTTGCAAACATATATGCAAAGGAAGATTCTCTAGTTTAGATGATATGGGCAGCTATTCAAACTGAGACTCTTAGTTTTTCTATTCACATAATTTCCTGGTGCATGCATTGAACTTCCTTTTATGTTTGATTTTTCATATTGCAGCTTGACAATAGATGCCACTGATTTGACTGGTACATTAACATGCCTTTTACGACATTGAGGATCAATCCATGAGGCTGAGTTTGATTCAAGAAATGTTTCCTCAGTTGAAGAAAACTGTTGCCATTGATCATTTGAAATAATGCTCTGAAGCTTGAATTGATGACTCTAAAGCTTGAATTGATGACTCTTTGAAGACATGGTATTTCGAATATCCATGGAAGGCACAGATGAAGTTTCATGAATACACTTATTATGATCTATGTCTACAAGTGATAGGCAGGTACCCACTGACACACAAAGATCTGAACTTTCTCTTTGTATAGGCAAATCAAGAACAGAAGTACTCTCAAGTTCTCAACTATGGAGGCACGATCACCCACATCAATATAGGAACTATCCATATTTGTAACAGAAAAATCATTACAACCATCATCAATTTGGATGTTTCCATTCTCTTCAAAAGCCTCTGTTAGACGAGATCCTATGTTCATCGCATCTTCTGTTTTCAATATGAGCTGGGAGGCTGCACCATTTCCATCTTGTGCGACATCTGAATTTATCTCTGGAGTGGAATTTTTAGCTAATAACACTTCATTTGCAGCAAGACCTACAGGACATTCTTCTGTAGAACGTAAAAGAGTTGGACTAACATCTAGCTCATTAGGTAGTATGGAATTGTCTTTCTGAACAGTAACACCTATCCCTCGAAAATGGCAAGATTCAGGATTTGTACGAGTTGTGGGTGAAATTTCTTTGTATTTTAAAAGGGATATTTTGCCTACCTC
>APFE030334524.1:0-10337 GCA_000404065.3 Pinus taeda | reverse complement strand
GGGCATGTTGGGTCCTATAATACTAGTGATTACCCCATTACTATTGTAGTTGTACCCCTTATTAATATTGTTGTGCCCCTATTTCCCCATATTGTTATTATGTGCCCCATAGAATCCCTCTATTGTTATTTTTGTGGCTTTATATTATTATTGTTAGGTCGGCTGGGTTATATTGTGACTCCTTAGACTCCTATATATATAAAGGAGGTTTTATCATTTGAATCATCCAATAATTGTTCATTTATATTACGTAAAGGAGGTTGCCCCCTCGAAGAGGTTGAATTCTAAGGCGTTGATCTATCTTTTCTATCTTTACTTGAGCTGGTTTCATAACAGGTGGGACAGTGTCCCTGATCTCACCCACTAGCAATCCCGCCGTGACTTGGGATGGAAGGGTTGAAACACCTTCACCTTGAAGATCACGATGCCATGAGGGCAGGTCCCAAAGTTGGGTCGCTCATGACGATTTTACCAGGGGGCGCGCATCAAGGCGGATTCCTTGATCCCCGACACCATTAGTCTCACTATAGAAGGCAACATAAGAGATGATAGTGGTCTATGACATTGCACCTATACTTTCCCCTCGTAGTCACTGAATGCTTGAAGGGCAAGTGGTGTGGCACCCATGGAACTTCAGGGGAATTTCTTGAAGGGCACGACCAACTTGGCACCCTTGGCATCAAAAATAAACTATTAGGTGTGGCACCCTTGGAACTTCAAGGGAAGTTCTTGAAGGGCACAACCAAACTTGGCACCCTTGGAATCATTAAAAATAAATAAATATAAACAAGGAATGAAAACTAGGTAAATCTACATAAATCAAGGGGTAAATGATGATTAGAAACCAAGGTAATTAAATCAAAAATAAAACTTGGAAGAAAGAGGATCATAGGAAGAAATAAAATAGAGTACCTTAAAAACTCTACCATTCCCATGTTGGAAAATACTAGGTAGATTATGTGGTTTAATTAGGTAAAAGGGGAAAGACGAACATAATTATAAGGATACAGATTAATCCTAAACTAATTAAACCTAATTAAGAAAAGAGGAAGGTGAATTAAAATAAGAATCATAAATTAAATTTAGAGAAATGTAGAGAACCTCCATGTGGCAACAACCAACATAAGAATATCCATCTAAGAGATAGCCTGAGTTAAATTAGGGAGTAGATTGGGGATACAATCTTGACTCATTAATTGAATTCAAGTAATGAACACAAATTAAGGAATAAAAGGGGGGATAAAGAGACAACTAGGAGAAGAAATAGGAATCTTGTTGTGGTGAGGAAAATATTAGTTTTAAATAAAAAGTTAAGTAAATAATTTTGGGTGACCCTTGACGAGAGAGTGACACATGGGTAGGTGAATAATCAAGCTATTGAATTAAAATAAATAAATAAATAATTATGCATGACATGCCAAGTGTCACCTATGAGGACTCTTATAAAAGAAGGGGCAATCCATGGGAGAAGGGACTTTTTGGGAACCCTATTGTTGGATGGGTGAGATGATGTCAAAGCAGTGATTACGAAACTATAGTGAGTTTGGTGAGGTAGAGGATTTTAGAGAGAGGGGACTTTTGAGCCAAGGAGTGCTCTCCTCTACCAGCTAGTGCATTCATCCATTGTACAACCGCATTGCAGATCGGGGGTTCGCGGGGAAGAAGAGTACCTAAGGAGTAGGCTGGGAGGTTAACCAGTGGGTCATCGCATTCATATCAAGTACGTTGTCATTCATTGCGGAGGTTACTGGCAACAAGGGAATACCAACAACAGCAAAGCAAGCGGAGTCTCGTCTTCTGGTGAACGGTACATATTTGTTGCAATACTATTTTGGGCTTTTAGTTAAATGTATGTAAATGTTATGATATGTTTCCTGAAATGAATTCTCAATGTGTTTCTCTTCTGGTCGTATTTTGCTGTGATAAAAATTAAAAATTAAAATAAATAAATAAAAATAAAAAAAATGTATATAGTCTGAATGTGGTCTTACATATTCCAAAAAGGACAAATTACAAAATTCCATCAAAAAAATATAGAATAGATAGTTATATTATATATATATATATAATATATATTATATATATATATATATATATAGTTTTTAAAACGTATTCTAGAAAGCACAAATTACCAGATTCCAGCCAAAAAATGTATTTCGCGTGAAATTTCAATAGACAATGTTGTTAAAAAAACACTAAAAATAAAATATAAAAATACATAACACAATTAAATATAAAATATAAATTTAAATAGTTAAATTTAAATATGAAATATATGTAGACAATTATTTTAATAAAAGTGTCATATATTGAGGGATTTTGATAAAAGTAAAAAATTAGAAAAATATATTAAATTTTTTATTAAATTTCGTGCTAATAAATATTGTGAAACATAGATAAAAGTAAAAAAATTATTAAAAAATTGTCTATATGACATCTTTCTTTAATTTCTTGATTTTTCCTTAGGAGTTCACTTTTAGGCTGAAAGTTCCTTTAATGGATGTGATAAGGGTTATAGGGCCCAAACATCAAATGGGCATAACTTTCAATCTAGAGGTCGGATTAAGGAAAAATCTATATCATTGTAAAGCTCTCGATGACATGAACTCGATGATGTTATCCAATGTGAGTTCCACACACTATGGGTGAGAAGGAATTTTGTAACCCCATCTTCATAATGAGACCATGGAGGTTGGTTTAATTGAAAGTAACACTTCCCACTAGGCTTGGAAATTCCAAGGGGGTGGGAGGGAGCATTACAAATGGAGCTTCTACGATTGCAAAGAATGACTTAGTTACTATTTTGGACAAGCTTTTAATGTTTTTTTTATAATCATGAAAGTGACTCTAACATTATCAGTACATATGCTTTGGGACTACATGTTTGGCATAGTTTTTTGGACATCCATTATTGCTTGTGTATACCATCTTCTTATTGTTTCTTGTTGTGTGGATAGTCCCTTAATCTATATGGTTAACTACTTATCCTAACTCAATTTAGGAACTTTTGGGGCATTAATAACTTTTAAAAACACTTATGTTAGGAATATATTTGATTTGTGAATCCTCATATTCCTAGGACTGAAAAGGTTAAAAGGGAAGTAGATATGAAAACCAAAAAAGCATGACATCATTCTTAACAACTTCATAAAATCCCTCAATGTTGTTGTTCATATTTATTAAGAGAACCTTGTTCCTTTTATAGTCACAATTTGTTGGAGGATACGCCACTCACAAATGCATGAAGACGAAAACAATATTCATGGAATCACTCCTAGGAAACAATATAAGAATTGGTTAATTATTCATTGTTATCTATACTAGAGTTTCATTTATTATAAATCTCTTGAGAATATTAGATATTTAAAATTACAACTATTATTTCTCACTGGGTTCCGATTCAACTCAATTTATAATGGCTTATATTTGGGAAAATTAAAAAGGCATCGGTCGTTTGAGCTCTCATTTTCAAATAAACAAATTGAAACATGAAGATAACGATGGCCTTGTTGTTGTTTTAGTTTTCAAAAATCTTAGCTTCTTTATATGCTTATTGTTTTACCTTCTCTTGGGAGAAAAACAAACTAATAATATATGTACAAAGTTGGAAGAATTCAATAGAAACATTCTCTGTATGTGTACTCTTGAGAGAAAATTAGGAAGCCCCCCAAGGGTGGTCCCAATTCCCTAGTGGATAGCTTTGATTTGAACTTGGCAAAAAACATTAAGTAGAGGAGTCTCGAAGCACCCAAAATCAAACAACAAGGGAAATAATGGGGCCCTATGTGGACTAGGAGAATGTGTTATCCAACTTGTTTATAAAAATTATATTCAAAATAATGCATTCTTTGGAAAAACACTAGATATAACAAATTCCATAGAAACTAGAAAGTAGAGCTATAGAGTTCCAAGTTATGGAATTCCTTTTAATAGTCTTAATGACAAACTTTTGATATCCATTGGGATACTTCAAAGCTACTCAACATTTTTTTGTACCAATCTTGTCAATGCAATACTTATGTATGTTGCCTTGCCATATTTATCATTATGTGAAAGTTGCATTCTCTCTTATTTATTATTTTAATTGACTCATACTTTCTAAAACTATAGTTGATTAACCCTAAAATGTATGAATATTTATTAGTAGTTTTAGACTTAATTCAACCAATCTCGATGTCTTTAGGCAATTTTCAAGCACAAGTTGTTAATTAGTTTGTCGAAATTAATTGATTTAATAAAGTCTTGCACCAAAATGTTTATCAATTTGTAAGATGGCTTTGGGATGAATTCCTTGGTTTGATGGTATAGATCATAGCATCCTTCCTCGCTCCAATATTAACATACCCAACAATTTTAGTTTCATGCGTTATGGGCTCTCTATGGATTACAATTGTTACCTATGTGATATTTTTTTATTATTATAAGTTATTACTACAATTACATATTCCTATGGTGGGGTTGTATTTTGCATTAATATTTACTCTTAAGTGTAGAATGACACCTAATGCAATGTAACCCTAAACTCTCTTCTAATGCGTCATTCTTGAGTTTCAAATTCATGGAAAAATATGAACAACTTTATAGTTTTAGCGTTGTCTATTATTGATGTCAACAATGACAACTTTTGTTTAATATAGGTGCAGAAAGTATTTTGCAATTGTAATACTTCCTTAGGTTCTTTCCCATGTTTCTATGATGAGGCTTTTATTAAAAGCTTCACGGTGTAGGATGATTATCAACATTTTTTTAGAAAATATGTAGATCTAGGCAATTGTGAGTCCTAATACATACTTTTTAGTATATCATTGATGATACATGCATTTGTTTATGATATTTGCAACACCCTCCTCCCACATCTACCCAAGTAACTAGCCAACATGGGTAAACATGAGACGAGAGGCTACTATGATTGGATTCTGTTAACACCTAGGTTGTTCCCTATGACTCCCAAGGGAATACGGCCAGGGTAACCACTAACCAATCTTTGGACTACAGCTTCTAGCCCAGCTATAATCAGAGAGGGCTCTCTCTTTAAGGTTTGTCTCTGTTCTATGGAGATATTAGGCTAGTTATGAAGTGAAGGTTTTTGGTTTATGTTTGGTTGGAAGGATGTCTTTCTGAAACTTAAAGTGTAGTTCTGCAGGTAAAGTTAGTCCATTGGGCAATGGAGTCTGTGGCTGTTGGTTTCTTGAAATCCTGAGTTTGAGCAGCTGGAGTTACATAGCCATTTAGATACTTCATGAAACAAACTTTAAATTGTGATGATGGAGTGTAAACAACCAGTGAAAAGTAATTAAGAATTTTCCACTAAGCTGGGGTGTGAGAAAGGGATGTATTCCTCAGGAGCAAACTTGAATTCCTAAAAACAATAATCACTGTGAAGATATAGTGTGAAAGGGTAGCAATTAAGAATTACGCTTTCATTACTATAACTGAAGAAAATACATTCAAAATAGCTTAGATTGAGTTCAGGGTAATCTGTGATTAAGTCCTGGAACTATTCTTTTTCCTTGCTATTTAACTGTAAAACACAGGAAACATGAAAGAGATATGAAAGATAACAAACACATAACAAAGAGTTACAAGAGAAACTTATTGTGCCATGAGATACGCAGGGATCCTGCAGCTTTCAGCTAAACACCAGACAACATCAAGCAACACAGAGCTTTGGAAATTCCATCATATTTTGTATTACTTCTCTGAGAGTTACAGTAAAAGAACAGCAGAATAGATATGAACAATCTCTTACATCCAATGTCCAACCCCTGCTAACTTATGTGAGGGGGAATATATAGAAGTGTTTCATACAAAATATCTCAGGCATTGAGTCATCTGAGAGATAAAATATATTCTTTAACTCGTACAGGAATAGTAGATAAGAAGTTATTACAACTTTTAATACAACATAAGTGCTCTTTACTCTTGTCAGAATATTTTGACCTTTGGAGCTCACTGAGTCGGTTGAGCGCTTTGTTATAACTGCTGAATGACGTGTCTGTGTAGCTTTGTCCTCCTGTAGCTTTTCGGCCCTATCACCTGTGACTGTCAGTGATGCTGTGGTGGCCGAATGTTTGTGCTGAGTTGGCTCAGACTTCCCTGCATACCTGCTGATGTATCCTTGTTTTCCTGTGCATGAAAATTTGTATATTTCAAAAAAAACAAAATATAATTACTGGCTTTGGTTTAACAGTAATTGTATTAAATTATTCCACACATCCTGTGTAGGCAACTGATGCCTCAAAATTGACCCCATGGTCTCATCTGCCTCAGTATACTTGTAAAAATGGGGAGGCTCGTCAAACAAGTGAGTGATTTCATTCATAATAAAAAATAAGCTTTCCACCCTGTTGAAAAGGGTTTGTCCTGTTGCTGGCCCTGTTTCTGCTGATGTGCTAGCTGTCTCTACAATTTGATTTCCAGCAAAGGTGTTCACTCTCTTGGCATATTTCTCATGTGAGAGTAGCCTTCCTGATGGCTCCAGCAAGCTAGGAAGACCCCTGTTTTGCAATGCCATGAACCTGTCCTGGAATTTGTTGATATCTGCCTGCATATCCTGGGTTCTTCTTTCCAGGGTCTGAACCAGGTTTCTTAGTGTCAGGACTCTTTTGATCATTGAAATGGTTTCAGTCCTGTTGCCAATTCCCATTTTGATCAGATGGGAGCTTGTCCTGTAGTTCAGCACATTTATCATTTTGGTGGCAATCTCAGGCATGTTTCCTAGAGATGCCCTTGCTCGTTGGATCTCTCTGTGTGCTTTTCCAATGAGCGTCATTTGCTCATGGATGGCCTTAATGTACTCCCACTGGTCTGTGATGGACTGGCCAATATTGGCCCATAGGATCCTCTTGAGTTCAGATGTCACCTTGTCCAATGTGAGCTCCTTTTCTAGCTTAGTTATTCTCTTCTTGAGAGCCTTTACCTCCCTTTCTCTTTCAGCCACATTCTGCTTGGACTTGTCATATTTCTCAATGATTTTAGCCAGAGTGTCTTTGGCCTGATTTAACTCTGACATTTGAGCCTCCAAGGCTTGAATCTCATTCCTCAGCTTCTGCATGTCAAGGCTTTCAACCTACTCTATTGTTGGTGCTGAGGTGGACGGTGCTGCCTGTTGTGTCTCCTGACTGGGAGGGGCAGTGGTTTGAGGAGCTTCCTCCAGATTAACTGTTTATGGAAGAGGTTGTGAAGTTTGCCCTACCTCCTTTTGCTGTAATGTTGCCTGAAGGGTAGCCTCTGATTCCTGCAGCTTCTCTTGTGTGTGGATGAGCTCTTTATATAATGTAACCAGCATAGCAGCTGCATCCTTATCTTGTCTGTGCTGGGCAATCTCTTCAGTTTGAGGATGAAGAGTTGCTGGGATTTTTATCATTTTCCTCAATGCTGCCATATCAGCATCCCTCAGCTTCAGAATCTCTTGTACTGCCTTGACATCTTTAGGATCATGTCCAAGCTCTATTATGATTTCCTCTAGAGCTTTGATCCTGTTGTCTTTTTCTTGAGAGGAAGCCCTTTCCAGCTCAAGTTGTGCAGTGGTGTTATTTAGGCTATTTTGTAGCCTATAGTTCACCCAGGTCTTATCTTGCCAAGGTGGCATTAACCATCTCACCTTTTTGTTTGTGCAACTCATCTAATCCATTGGGTGGATGTCTTCTGGACAAGACCCAAGGTTGGTCCTAATTAATCGCAGCTGGACTGTGGTTTGCTGCACTGCTTGGTGTGAAATGGCTCAGTTAATCAATTTTTTACCTCAATGGTGCATCATATGCAGACATGATCTTTGCTGGTTTGGTGGGGGCATTTTCCAATAATGATTATATAACTGCACGCCTCAAAAGGGTTCATTTCTCTTTTGATGTCTTGAATTGTTGCTTGATGCTTCTCTCTCGCCGCTTCCCTCTGTTGGCCTGAAGGAGCCTAATTCTTCCCTGCTGCTGCCTTTCTTGCTCTGCTGGTATAGGGATGGCTGAGGCTCCATGCTGGGGCAGGCCTGTACCTGAAGTTTGCCCTATTGGCATTTCTTCTTCTAAGAAAGGGTTTAGCCTTTGCCTCTTCTCCCCTTGAGTTGGTGAGGCAGTAAGGGGAGTCTCTCTGTCCCTTTTCTTGTTTACGTCCTCTCTTTGTGGGGTTTGGAGGATAGAAGAGTCAATCCTTGAGTCTTGCCTGGGAGGTACCATTTGTGTTGGCTGCTGCTGTGTGGCCATTGGGGCCTCTGCTGTCTGTTCTCCCTGCTATGGCTGCTGATTTTGTGGCTGTGGTACCTGTTGGGGTTGTTGAACCTGAGCCTGCTGTCCCTGTTCCTGTTCCATCTCTTTCTCCTTGCCTTTGCTGTGAGCTTGGCTTGTAGTTTGGACTGCCTCCTGATGTGCTGTGGAGGATGAGGCAACTGCTCCTGCTTGAGGCTTTGACAGAGAGAATACTTGTGCAGGAAGTTCCAAGTCAGCCATCTTAAGTAGATTTCTTCTTGCTCTCTCATTCAATTCTTCTTGTGTGATAGGTTCCTCTAATGTGCCTCTTTTCCATTTTGGTTGATTGGAATATTGTTCAATGTGAGGAATCCTTACATGGTCATAGCTAGAAAGCCTATATTTGACCCTTCTTAATGATATGGAGTGATTGGGGTCATAGGGTTTCCAGAGGAAACTGGTCTTTAGGCCAAGGCCTTCTAGCTTTCTATCAACTTCTTTCCAGCCTTCCTCCCTTTTGTTCAACACAAGGTGGCCCAATTGATTTTTCACTTTCAGCTGTGCCTTCTTGCCCTTGCCTGAGAAGTGTATCATATCAGCATTCCCAAATTGCCTGAAATATTCAAGGGCAAATAGTCTCATGGGCACATACTTGGGCAGTCTGTACGGGGGTAGCTCACAACCATATATTCTGATAACGGTGTAGCTTTGGTAAAAATACCAATCCCCAATGCTGTACACTTTGGATAACTGCAGGATTCTCTGCATCTCATCAGTCAGTCTTGGAGGAGGCGAGCTTAGGAACAAAGACATGGCTGGGTGAATGAAGAGGTCTATAAATTCGTAGTAAGTGTATGGAGAGTAGGCTCTGCAATGAAACACTGAGCTCCAATACACTATTGACCTTGGATTGCCTTGTGCATCCGTTCTCTTAACAATGAAGGATAATTTCTCATGCTGATAATATAGAATCAAGTGGTAGATGTAGGAGGTGTATCTGAACACCTTCTCTCTTGATAGGTTCATGAACTGCTCATGCATCTTATCTGATATGTAGGTGGCATAGTCATAACAGGTTGGAGTTTTTCCAGGGGAAAACATAGTCATCATCACCAACACAGTTTCATCAATATATTCAACTGATTTGTACCCCAAGATGGAACTGACCATATCTGCAAGGTCTACAACCAATTGATTGAGGTAACCAGCAAAAATAGGAGGGTACTGCATAATGTCAGAGTTGATAAACAACTGGTTGAGCTTTGTGATTTGTGCATCTGTCAGCATCTTAGCTCCTTGGTTTATCAGATCCAATAAAGACAAGGGAACCAATTTCTTCTGAGTCTTGAACTACAGCATCTCTCTAATGGCCTCACGGGTCATGTAGAATACAACTGAGCCTGAAGGGTCAAGCACAGCTCTTTGAGTGGGATCATAGCATACAACACACAGATGAATCGGGTCAGGGAATTGGGTGACCTGAGGGAGCCTGAAAATTGGGAGGAAGGAATCCCAAATGCCCAATATGTCTGTTCCATCCACATGTTTGGCCTTAAGCTCATTTAGGAGGTGGAGGTGGAACTTGCTGTGTGTTAAAGAGTCCTCTGAGATTTGGTAATCCAGGTCTACCAAATCCTGCCACTCCAGCTCTCTCTGAGGGGCATTCAAAGGGGAAACATTGAGGGCCACAGGTGCAACTGGAATCTCCATGGTTACTTAGACTCTGTTTTATATGTAGACTGATGTTACTTAGATTGGGCAACAAGAGCACTGCCTGAGTGAAGAGGTGAATTTGAGAAATGGAGGATGTCAGGGTAAGCTTGCAGCAATTGAAATACTGCCCACAGTTACTTGAGAAGGTGAATAGTTGTCTTCGCCAGAGCCTTTTTTAATAATTGGGTGCAGGTAACGGGCTTTTCGTTCATGACTGCGTGAACAGATTGCGGGTTTTTTAACGAGAATTTTGTTTAAAACAGGCTCTGTTATTGAATTTTGACCGTTCAATTTCAAAATGGGAGCTTCGCGCAGGGTGTTGCCTGGTGAATTTTGCATCTTTTAGTGCCTTCAGTGAGTTTTTAGTTATTACAGACAAAAACCAGGCTTAGAGAAGACTTGCAGGGATAAATACCTGGTAAATCGATGGTCCGGGTCACGAAT
>APFE030334523.1:30783-76076 GCA_000404065.3 Pinus taeda | reverse complement strand
CGAAAAACACTTGGTTTATCATAGAATAATGTATGTTTAGAGAAGGATTTCTCTTAATTGTCTTGTTTGTCACTAGAGAGTCTTAGACTCCTAGGGAGGTTAGTTTTGTCAGCAAAAATAACTCTTTTCGCATGACACTACTGTCCCAGTTTTTGGAGGTGAAAGCAGGACGTTATATAGAGAAGCTCAGTTGGCTTATATAATCAGTGATGAAAGGAATCCCACGAATCATCCCATCTATGCTGTTGACACTGATTTTGGAGCTTGTTTTCTTCAGATAGAAGAATCTCAGATGGCCTCTACTCAGTTTAAGAAATTAGTTTTCTAGATCTCAGAGGAATACATTGATTCATCTTTTATATTAACTTTTCAGGTCACAAATGACATAGCAGAGTATGAAGTAGACCTTATCATTCAGCAGGTGTACAAGGCCTTCCAAGAAAAACATCCAACACTGAAATCATACAGAGATGAGGTGAAATATAGACCATCTCTTCCGGATAATTTCAAAGGCTAGAACGTTTTTGAAGTAGATGATCAAATTAATAGGCTTTTGCAAGTCTTTGGTGAATTTGCTGATATGCACATTGACCAAGAGAAAGAAACCTTTGATAGAAAGGTAAAAAGGGTCAATTTTCAGTCTGGTAATTGTTTTCTCAAAAGGGATGCATCAAAGGAAGGATATGTTTTTTACGGCCCAGTCAATGGGCTGTTCTTCAAACTTTATTTTAGTTAAGGCTTTCAAACCTTGGTATTGTAAATATGTTTTTTCAAGTTTTTGTTTCATGCTAAATAGGACTCCATGCCCAATGCAACACTATGAGGAAGATTTGATCTTGTTTTTATAGGAAAGGCATAGATTCTGTAGTTATTGAAACCTCACAGGGAGGATTTCATCCCCAAAAGGAGCCAGTGTTAGCTTTGTTGGCGTTTGGCCCAAAAATGGACCCAAAACACTCCCAAAGTCTCCAAAGTTTGCTTAAAATCATGCCAAAGGATCCAAGTATGCCCCAAAGTCTTCAAATATTGTTTAATATCATTTAAAAATCCCAACAGTCACATGCCAAGAGCCCTTGGAATGACAGAAAAACACTATTGGGAGGCTAAAACACATTAAAACAATAAAAAAACCAAGTATTGCAGGCTTGCACATAGCAATGCACAGCAGTTGTTAGATCTGGACGATCAACGACCTAGATCTAAGCGGTAAACCACAAATCGATAAGCAGAGAGGACTTACGGTTCGGTGGAGGACACGCAGTGTGACACGTAGCACAGGTACTATTCACGAAACCACTCTCCATCGCGCGCTAAATTTCGACCAAAAGGATCGTGCGATATGCGCGATGACCATTGGATATGTGGAGCTGATCAGACGGTTGTCGGGGAGGTGAAGTGGCAGAAGGTTAAAGGAGGGCAGGCCCGATATAATTTAAGGAATTAATCATATCAGAGGTGACACGATTGGTTATAGAGTTATTAATTAGTCCAAATGACATAATTAATCCTCATTAAATGGTGGAGGGGTCGGGTTCTTAATTAACGACATATTAGTTAATTAATCCCATTTTATTGTTTGATTTATGGTTATATTTAACCATCGGGGCAGGATATGTAATATTTGGGATTTTTAATAGTTTAAATAATATGGGAAAGGGTGAATTTTTGTGCAGGAGTTATATAATATAACTTAATAGTTAATATGGTAATGTAATGAAAAAACACCAAGTAAAAAAACATTAAAGTGTGTATTTTAAACTTAGGCTAAGGTGGAAAAGGGTTTTTATAGGGTATTATGTAATTTTCCTAAGTAAAATAGGATTTTACTTAGGAAAAGACTTGTGAAAGTGAATGAATGGTTTATGAATAGTTTTAAGTACTTAGGCTTTTTAAATTATTGGGCCGAGGGTCCGATCCCTCTAGAAGTCAGAGAAATTCTCTGAGCCCCTCCAATTTAGTAAATACCTTAGTCATTAGTGGAAAATAGTAAATAATTAGGGAAAATGAGAAGGGGAGTTAATCATTGTGATGTCTTCAATGTTGTGTATACCTTTTCTTTATGATGATAAATGAGAGATTAACACATTTAGAGACATTATTCATCACACATGATTCTGCAACATCATCTACCTACCCTACCTACTTTAACCTAGCATTTTTTCTTCTTTATTTGGGTGCACTTAGACTGACAAACCCTTATCAAATCTTCCTTTTCTTTTACATGGCAAGCCTACCTAAGTCTACACTTATTACATCCAAGGGCTCAGATTAGACTGTTGAGCTCCTTTTATTTACTCTACTTATCTACTTATCTACCAAGATTACACTGTTTGGTTAGATTTTATTTTCTATCTCTAAAACATAAAATTCAAATATGAACTAGCCAAGCTTAAGTTGTTTGACTGTTCATTAAGTGTGGCATAAATTACAAGTTGCACACAATTGTTTATCGCATGAGTAAAAAGTAGTGGCATTTAAGATTGCACACTTTCCTTGGTCTTTCTTTTGGTGGGGTTCATTTTCTTTCACTTTTTTGACCATCTTATTCTTTTTACCCTTTGATTTTTCTATTAGGGTATACCCTCTTTACATTTTTTAATTTTTTTTTATTTTTTTGCAATATGGAAAACCTTTGCAACAAGAAAAGGTATGAACATATTACATATCTCATCAAGTCAATCATGATATATGACACCTATTGGTATAGGATCATAACAATTGTGATTTCATAGAGAGAACCCTCTCTGGTTTGGTAGGGATAGCTACCAAACTAAAAAATTTGTCTATGGTTACCTCCATCAATCTCCTCATTAGCCTCGGACATTATGGAGGATAATAGATGGCATGAAAACTAGGGAGTGCCAAGGTGTTCTAGTGAATTTAAGGTTCCCAAGTCATGGAAAAATGTAATGCTAGTTGTGAGGTCACGACTGCCAAGGTGTGTTAGGGAATGCTAGGGCATGCTAACATGTGCTAGATAGTATGGAGACATGTCAAATAAGCTAATATGTTCCAAGTGCTAATGAATGCCAAGATGTACAAGCGTTCCAAGTCCCTGCCTCCTCTTCTTCCATATGCTATCCACTTATGACATTTCCTTTGCAATATTTGGTGCATTTTCTAGTTATAGGTCATTTATAGGTTATAAATGTCTTCAGAGTTTCACTTCTAATTGAGCATACAACTGAACATGTTGATTCTCTTATACAAAACTATTTTTCCCTCCACCCACTTTTCATAACTTCAATAACCATTAGATAGGGACCTGCAGCTTCGATGTTTCTTTTCTTGTTTAGTAAAATATTGCTAAGACTTTAATTTATTGAAAGTTGTAGAATTTACAATTTATGAAGTTTCAAGGTCTAATTTTAAAAGTATAATTCTTTAAAGGGTGCTAGCTCAATGGAAGAGCACCTGCTTTACAAGCAGGAGGTTGGTGGTTCAATTCCATCATGCCCTAACATCCATATGGAATGGTGACGAATAATTTTTCGTGGCGGAGGCTCTTTTGACCATCACCAATGAGATTTGGTGACATTTTTCGACCCTCACAAAAAATATGAAATGGTGACGGTCAATAAATGCCATCATATATACGCATCAATAGTGATGACCCTCAAAGGTTCGTAACCATAAATCGTTTTTGTTGATATGAAATGGTGACAGTCTGTTGAGTAGCAGAAGCCCCGCATAATGGTCATGGGGCAGAAAGCCCAAAATTTTGGGTAAAGATAGGGTAAAGACTCTGCGGATGCGTAGAGCGCGGCTTGCAATAAGTTGAGTCAAAGGGTAGTCCGCCCAAAAATAATGTAAAGAAATGTATATTGAGTCGACCCGCGGAATGGGAATGTATAAATAGAGCAGGGCTCTAAGGGTAGAAGGCAGTTAGTTTTTGGATGATGAATGATCTGAATGGTAATAGGTTCATGAGCTAAGGAGTTTTCGAGCGTCTATAAGTCCGAGTCGAGGGTATTGGGTAGTGGATAGAAGCTCTACAGTTGTGTGAGTAGAGGCCTGGTAGAGTCCACAGCTGTGTGCGTGGACCACTGCAGCTGAGTGCACAGGGTAGATCTGGATGTATCGGGGATAAAGAGGAAATAAAGATAAGTTGACTTGAAACTTTGTGTTAATCTGAGTTGTTGCAAATCTGGTTGATTTATGATTGATGTTTCTATTGATTCTTTATGTGCATGTTTACTTTCTAGGTTAATACAAATTTGTATCTTTGTTAAGTGTGCACACTGGTTATCTTGATTCAATGTTTGCTTAAAGACCCTCATAAGTAGATCTAATCTATAACAAACCATTAAGTAATTAGTATTGAAAAGTAGCCCTGTTTCGGATCTGCGTGGAAGTAGAGCAGCGTGGGGCTGTAGAACGGTGCACGAAGCCTCCAGACCACATCTAAACATCCCAAGGGTGTGGAACCTGGTTCCAACACCCTCCCCTGCTACCTTAGGTGAGACCTCAGTCCACGCTCCGTGGGTTGTTGCTGAAAGGGCCGGTAGCTACGGGATTTGTTTGGCTAAATAACTTTTCCGAACCTGGGTTAGGCCCATATAAGCCAACATAGTCATTGTCCATCATTATAGTCATTATTCATGATGGACCTTGAATGTCACAACAATGCCTATACTTATAGCAATGTGGCTTTTGGTGATGGTCAACGAACGTCACAATATATATGCACCAATAGTGATGGCCATTAAAGGTCCATCACAATAAATCATTGTTGTTCATATGAAATGATGACGATCACTATCCGTAATTATAATCAATATTCATGACGAACCTTGAATGTCACGATAACACCTATACTTTTGGTGATGACACCTTTGGTGACGTTCAGTTTTTGGTGACCGAGGCTACGCTCCATCACCATTGCTCATATGCAATGGTGATGATTGATATCCATAATTATAAATCATTATTGGTGACAAAATTTGAATATCACTACAACACCTATATTTTTGTCAACACCACCTTTGGTGACATTCAGTTTTTGATGACGGAGGCTACGGTCCGTCACCATTGCTGATATGAAATGCTGACGGTTGCTATCCATCATTATAAATCATTATTGGTGATGGACTTTGTATGTCACTACAAAACCTATACTTTTGGCAATGCCACCTTTGGTGACATTCATTTTTGGTGACAAATTCTCTTTTTACCGTCACTAATGAGCTTATGGTGACATTTTTCGCCCCTCACCAATGTCCTTTTTTTGTGTAGTGTGTGTTGGTGTAGAAGAAGTATGGGACATGGAGACTTTGTATTTATTATAGATCCCTACTCAAAATCATTGTCAAGAATAGATATCTGATCCCCTAGATTGAAAATATTCTTGATTAACTTAAGGGTATCAAGTTCTTTAGAAATATTTATCTATAGTCGTGATTCCATCAGGTTCCAATTGAACAAACTAATGTATGGAAGATATCCTTCAAATCTTAAGAAGTCCTTTTTGATTGGTTTGTCATGGAATTTGTCTTGCCTCGTGCTCCATTAATTTTCATGAAGATGATGGATGATATCCTACAACCATTCAAAAACTCTTTTTCGGTTATATATTTTGATGACATCTTCATCTTTAGCAAAACCTAGGAAGCATAATTTCAATGCATTTAGTAGGTCCTTAGCACATTACGACAACACGAGTTGTATGCCAATCTAGAGAAATTCTCATTTGGCATGAAGTGAATATATTATTTTGGATACATTGTGGATAAACATGGGGTGCTTGTGTACCTAGCTAAGATCCAAGTCATCTAGGATTGGCCAATCCTGATGATCATAAAAGAGCTCTACATTGTCTTGGGCCTTATACAATCACAAAGGTTATGGGTGAAATCATTTTGAATTAATAATTCCACCTTTCCTTAGTTTTCACCCAATATTAATGTGGAGTTTATTCGACCATATGTTCCACACCTATTGGACACATTCGAGAAAACTAAGCAATTGGCCCAAACAGAATTAATTCTTGGTTGGATTGAAAAGGTTGCAGTAAATTAGATCATGGACACCAATATGAAGGATATCTTCCATCTAAACACACAAATTTACCATGTTGTTAAATTTGGGTAGTTTATTCAGTAAGGAAAGTGACTTGCTAAGATCCAAATTCAATAAATTTTTCCCAACATGGTGAGGGAAATTGATGCAATGCAGACCATTGCTTCCTAAGAAAGAAGGACCGATCCAAGTGGATATCATTTTTTGATCACCTCTTCCAATAAATCAAAGTTCTCTAACTCCTTGGTAGTTTTTATATGGTTTTCTAGGCTACAGTGCACCCAAAACATACATTTTATGCAAAATTTTGCACCCTAAGAAGTTGATGTACCAACCACCCTTTTGGTGCTTCATATTCCAGGTTTTTGGTTTTGGACCTCTAGGATTGTTTCCTTATTTTAAAAGTCCACTATTTTGATCTCTTGTAATAGATTTCTGTGAATGTGGGTAGCTTCCATTTTTCTCCCTTTATAGATAGCTACCACCATTTTAGCTAATTTGTGTTCTAAAGTATTTTATTATTTAATTTATCAATAGAACTTAGTTTTTCACTATATTATTGTTCTCTATGCTATATTTCTCTATATGTGTGTTCAATTTCCTTTTAATTCTTTCTCTTTATTCCTTTTACAACCCATATCAAATAATCTCCCTCTCTATCCTTGATGGAAATCCTACAATGAAACACATAATCCACTAGGAAGAGAAAGAATTATTGTCCTTGCTACAATACTCCCCCTATCTGCAACTTTTCTCCTTTCACATAAATGGCAAAGGGATGTTCCCCTTAAACTTGTGCTTCTCCTTAAGCACTTAGTGATGAGATGAATATTTGTGTACATCTTCTTCCGGATTCATCTCGCATTAGATTTGTAGTTGTGATCGACGTTTTGAACCATCAATGGTGGTTCATCATCAGGATGAGAAAGATTTATGGAAGACTGGTCTATCCTTCATATCAATAAATAGATGTTTGAGATGCACAACTGACATTAACTTTAAGTAGCCATTAAACAAACTGTGGGAGGTTGATTTTTTGTTTAGTAGTTTGGTGAATTTATGAGATTGTCTTGTACTTGTTAATTCTTCAAGTCTGATTAATTTTAGCAAACGTCAGAATAATCGATGAATCTCTGCATCTTTTTAAGAAAATAAGATCAGTCTTCTTTTTCATTAGGAGCAATTTGTATCATTCAAATATGCGAACTCTTTTCATTATATCCCTTCCGTAATGGGTTAGTATCTCAGATTTTAGGTTTTTGTGATCTTCATAAAATCGGCAACAAGTCCAAGGCACCCTAAAGATCACAGAAACCTAAAATCTAAGATACTAACCCATTACGGAAGGAATATAATGAAAATATTTCGCATATTTGAACGGTACAGACTGCTCCTAATGAAAAGTAAGACTAATCTTATTTTCTTTAAAATATGCAGAGATTCATCGATTATTCCTACGTTTGCTAAAATTAATCAGACTTGAAGAATTAATAGGTATAAGACAATCTCATAAATTCACCAAACTACTAAACAGAAAATCGACCTCCCACAGTTTGTCTAATGAATACTTAAAGTTAATGTCGGTTGTGCATCTCAAACATCTATTTATTGGTATGAAGGATAGACCAGTCTTCCATAAATCTTCTCATCCTGATGATGAACCACCATTGATGGTTCGAAATGTCGATCACAACTACAAACCTAATGCTACATGAATCCGGAAGAAGATGTACACAAACTTGAAGATCGCAGAAACCGAAAATCTAAGAGATGGATATTACTCTTACTTGTTGTCTAAGATACTCAAATATATCTTTAGGAAGAGGTTTTGCTGCAGTTAGAACATGGGATAGTGCTAATCTCTGCACATCGGTGTGAGGGAGACAAAGGTCATTAGCATCAGCCTTGTAAACTGGGAAAAACAGAAGTTTCAAGGGAAATGATGCAAAAGGGAAGGGATCTACTCATGGAGATGGACACAATGGGAGTTTCTTCATGAATGAAAAGCATGCGAGGTTCACTATAGAGGTCCTCTAGGATCACGAAATGGGGAGTATAGGGATAGTGACAAAATGTTGTGTAACAATCTCTATGCCCAATTTATAACCCGCAACCATGGGTGTGCTAACTAATGCACAATCTTCCATTTTGAATTTATTCAGCACCTCCTTGATATACTTGGTTTGTGAAATGAATATGCATTTATTTAATTGAGAAATATGTAGACCAATGAAGAATGATAATTCACTAGGGATTCCTGAAATGGATGAGTATATGTCTTGATCTCATCCAAAGAACAAGATACCCCAATATGAATGTGTTCAACGATACCAGGTTTGAAAGAAATGTCAATCAGCATCATTTGGGTAATATTACCCAGATTTCCTTCTGAACATACTATGTGAGTAACAATCAATGATGGAAACAGAGAAGAGGACTCTTCAAAAACGGTAGACATGGCCGTCAGGCGAGGTAGGAATGAGGAGCGATGATGATTATCAGTCCAAGGTGGTTCCTCGAAAGACATGATTTCCATGATACCTTCATCAGCAAGGAAGGTCTTGGCTAAGGGATCAGGCGATTCCAAAGTGCCAGGCCATGGTGATTGAGAGTACCTATCAAAAGAGGTATTTGACATAGAAGAATCAAAGGATGCAGAGTTCGAAGCTAGAACAATTTCCAAATAATTGACTTTGGCGGGACTAAGTGGCATAACCTCTCCCTAGGTATCAACAAGATCCAGTGTAGGTATGACACAAATATCGGATTTGACCGAGATCATTGACAGAGGCAACATGAGGAGGTGGGAGTGGAAAAATACCCATTAAGGTAGAATCTTTGAAAAGTCCTACCCCCACACTCTCATAGGGAATACCAATGTGCTTGACATATGGAACATTGCCATCTGAGGAGGAAGAGGCAAAGAAAGACAGTTGGTTGACAGTGATAATCTTCCTTTGATGGGGAAAATGAATCACGTGAAATAAAGAGGAGGCCACGACATGCATGGCATGAGTCCAACTTCGGCTGAGTAGAAGATTATAATTGAGATTGGCGTCAACAATTTCTACTTTGACTTGGACTATATTGTCTTTCAGGGTGATGGAAAGGTTAAGTAAGACACCAAAGGGTCGGGAATCATGCCCATCAAAAGCTTCCAAAGTGTTCAGAGATTACTTCAGTGCAGGAGAGCCAATAGCCTTCCAACATGCGGTTGACATGATGCAAGTGGAAGCACCTTCATCGATGACAATTCGGAGGATGGTCTTGTCATTGATGATTACCTGAATCAGAAGGGAAATCTAATGAGGGAGCCATGGAACATGTTTCTCTATATCGAAACATATTAAATTGGAATTAGTGGGATCGATGCCCCCGATAACTGATAGAAAAGATCTCCACTGTGATGGGAAGATTTGGAGTACCTCGAGAGTTGACATGGCTGATGAGGCCTGAGCCAAATCCTCAACAATATTGTAGTGTTTAGCAGCTCAGGCATTGGTATTATACGAGGATTTCTGCAGCACACCTCGAGAGGGTGGTCGCATACCGAATCAACGTTAGGGTGCTCAATATGTAGAGGGCCAGAACTCGGGGTAGAAGAAGAAGGGGCAACTTCTTTCTCTTTCCCGACTACTGAAGCAGGAATTTGATAGTCTTTTGATCTAGTAGCCACATTAATAGGTGTACTCATCATGAACACTTGAGATCTAGAGGAAGCAGATTGGGGTTGTTCTACCATTTGGGTCTTATCAAATAGAAATGACTCTTTGAGGACAGCAGGGGTCCCTTTGAGCAACCAACTAACTTCAGATCATCAGGGACAATCCTTAGTGTAGTGATATTCCTTGCAAATGAGGCAGGTATACTTAGGTTTCCATTGCGAAAATTCACCAGCAGATGATTTGGGAGGACCCTGTTTCAGGGCATTGGCTTTAGATTTGCCCCTGCCTTTCTTCTTTCCTTCTTAGGATTTGTACGTTGCGGTAGACTGGAAAGTGTGTACCTCCGAGGTTTTACTAGGGCTAGGTGGATTATGGGATGAACTATTAGGAACAACATTTGAGACCAAATTTTGTTTAGAAGAAGTTTAGTAGGGGCTTGGGATACTGAACCAATAACTCCATTAGCAGGAGGAACAACTGGTGACTTTGATGTTGTTGGATCGGATGATGGTCGCAGAGAATTGGGTAACAACTCGTACAAAGTGCCAAAATGATAGTAAACTAGATCCAAGTACTAGGCACAAGCAATGGCCTACTCTTTAGTGATGCATCAACACATAGCTATATTGTGATCAATTGGGGCCATGACTGATTTGGTGAACCATTTAGTGAGAAACTGATCAGCAATCTCGAATTTTATCAGGCGAGTCTATATCTCCATTCATGGATGTGATCGGAGATGTGTATTACAGTATCTTGCTTAAGCGACATGAGCAAATAGGTGTCAGTTTCATAGCGAACTGGCAACTGAAAATGTGTGAGGAAAGCCATGGCTAAAGAGTTAATGTCATGGTAAGTACTTCGAGGTAGCTCAATGTACCACTTCGTTGTAGCACCCGTGAGGGTTTGTTGGAAAAGACAAAGACGAATGGAGTCGTCGATGTACGAGGTTGACGAGCACCAGAGGTGATATGTCATCACATGGGCCTGAGGATCTTCTTTAGATTTACCATCAAACTTTGGACAATCACTTGGTATCTTGGACGGAACCAGAGGCTAGTATGGTGAATGAAGGATTAGATCATTCGTAAGGAGAGATACAACTGGCAACTCGAGTGTAGCCAAGAAAGGAAATTGGGTGTTAAAAGGCATGGGAGGTCGATAAGTAGCCCCATAGGGAGGAGCCCATCCTTGCTGGTAAGGGTTTTGGCCCCACAGTGGGGGATTTTGGCCATATGGCATCTGAGGCTGCCCCCATTATAGATTACCTTGACCATAGGGAAGATTTTGACCTTTAATACCTTGGAATTGTCTGGCCATAGGTTTCTAATAAGCAACATATGAATTAAAAGGTTGTTGAGCCTATTGACCTTGGACATATGGATATGGGACCTATTGTCCTTGAACATACTGGTGATAAACCTATTGTCCCTGAACAAGAGGATTTTGGACATGTTGTCCCTGGGCATAAGGTTGATACACTTGTTGCCCTTGGACATAGGGATTTTGTACCTGATGCCCTTGGCTGGCAGGATTCTGAACCTGTTGACCTAGGACATGAGGATTTTGAGTCTGCTGCTATAGGACTTGACTTTGACCCTGCCCCTACAAGGGTTGAGCTTGTTGATATGTATACAAGGGTTGTTGCGGCCCTTATTGGTTTTGTTGTTGCAAGGGTTGACCTTGCATTTGCAAAAATTTTTCCCTGGGGCTGCAGAGGTTGGCCTTGCGAGGACATGGGTTGAGAAGTGTGTGGAGCATATTGCATCTGCTACTACGTGGTTTGCTGCAAGTGTTGTAAGGGTTGACCTTGTGGTTGTTGCAGTTGACCTTGATGCGGGATCATTTGATCTTGCTGTTGCATGGTGAGCCCTTTTGCAACAAAGGGTGCCCTTGCAGTAAAAAAGGATACCCTTGTTGTTGTAGAGGTTGTCCTTGCTGCTGCAAGGGTACGCCTAGGAAATTTCCAAACTGAATCTGGCCACAACCAGGCTGGATGTATTGCACATATTGGACGGTGTAAGGTTAATTAACCATTCCTTGAGAACCATATGGAATGTAAGGATTTTGGTATTGGACCTAAGCCCCATAGGGCTACTAATACTGAACATTGCTCAGTCCAGATGGACCAATGGGATCTAAACTTGTTGGTACTGGCCATTGCTTGATCTAGTAGGATAAGAAGGGTAATGAATAATACCATAAGAAAGTTGGTTTATACCAAGCATGTCATCTTGTGAGCTACTCACATTAGTGGCACCTAACACCATAAATAAATTCAGGTTCTTCCCCCCAGGTACTGGCACAGCCTGGCCACTAACTAGTAGGATGGAGGAACTGATAGTGACAATCTTTGAAACTGTCGGTTGTGCCTAACGAGTAACTAAGATTGATGATACATGGGTATTTCTGAATGGTGGGTTGCATCGAGACTGAGGTAACATCCTATTGGGAAGTCTTGTTCGTAACGAACATACTTGAAGTAGGCATGGCACCTGGCGCGCAAACAATGTTATGGTAAAGTGATGAGGCACTAGGTGTACCTGAAACCCACTGCACCAAAGACACATAGTTGGGTGGCAAACTGACGGGAATACCTTCTGAAAAGGGGAAACCCTCAAGAGGAAAAGGAAATTCTTCCCCCTCAAGAGTGTGTGGAGTAGACACTTCAGACTCATCCAGAAATGTGACTAGAGCATCACCTTCGGGTTCCATGTCTGAAAACAAACGAAGACGAATGACCGAACGAGTACGAGGGGATAGTTCCAAAGGAACACCCGGCTAGTCGTATGGACTTGTTTTGCTGTACAACAACCTCCCCATTTCATAAAAAAACTTTACACAAGATCTTAATATGAATTGGGTCCCTTTTAAAATAAACTTACTTAGATGTGTGAATAAAACGTATTTACCACATCACAAGAAAAATCCTTATTAAAAGGACCGATGTAAATGAATCATTTTATAAAGCCTTTTAATTAAAAAAAAGTGTTCCTTTAGTAAATATTATAAAACCATTCTATATTGCGATAAAGCGATCGGAGATCGCATATTGCAATATCAAAGGAAACACACAACAAAAGCGAAACCTCACCCAATTCTCTGATCCGAAAAGGTAATCGTAATCGGAAATCGGGGAAAACAAATGCCAAAGGTACATAAAACAAAGCCCCTCAACTCCTCTGATCTGATAAAGAAATCACAATTGGTAAATCAATCGTGTCAATGATAAAGGGATATATGAAAAGGCCTAATCAAAACTCCCAATGCGATAAAATAAATCACAATTGGCAATCGGCGGAGTCACATGACAAAGGGATAAAGCTCAAACCAAACCTCAACTGCGATCTATTAATTGGGCACGCATCTCGAAAGGTAAATATACATTACAATAGTTTGCATGCATTATATTGTATCGCCTTTCGGTAATTGAAGATATTTACAACAAATGCTAAAGCCCTTCCCTTTGACACTCCTGATCGTCGATTTGTGATTTATCGTCGATCACCAATCAATGAAATCTAAAGCAAACTTGTAATAATCATTCGATATATGAGCGACAAGATGGGAATTTATGATATTATTTACCACGATTGATAGTTCAGACTACTATTTAATATTACAATTAAGGATAGATCCTTTAAAAGATTTTATCTGTGGTAATCCTTAACTATATTTCATTTATCATACACCAATCAACGTAATTCTATTCATTGTCGTATTGGCTTACAGTATCACTATCCCTATATTACGGTTTGAAATTGTTTGTGCAGAATTCCTCCAAAACCAGAAATCCAGAGAAAATGGGGAAGACATCAAAGAAGTCCACAATAGCAAGTCCTGTAACCAAAGATCCAGGACCAAGCAAGAAAGGATTAATCTCGGATACCACCTGCCTTGGTCTAGGAAATACCAGCTGGGAAAGCATTTATAATCTGATAGAAGCATAGGAGCCCAAAGAGTTATCAAAGGAAGCCACATCCGATTCAACCAACAAATCAGAGCGAACTCTTAAAGAATTGGCTTGTTCTTATCTTCACAGGATAGCAGCATGAGCTAAAATCCTGCCATACATGGATGTGGTAAGATGGGTGGTAGAGAAAATTCCAGTGATAGATAGAACATTCTACACAGCTGATGGGAGGATATTTGGCTCATTCAGGCCTGAAGATCTCAGGCAAATGTATCATCTACTGCCACCTAAGAAGTGATACAACAAGGAGTTCCTAGAAGCATTTGCAAAGAAAAACGACTCAGAGTCAGCCCTGATAAACCAATGGAGGCATTTCCCAGAAAAACACAAGCACAAGTCATTGGGTAAATACTCTGTTGACTCATTTTCTTCCCCTTATTACTATGTTGGAGCTATGATGTATAGGATGTGGGGAATACATGATTCTGCCAAATTCACCATAGAAATGGGCACCCTAATGGAAGCTACAATCAATGGTTATGTGATGGATTGGGAAAATATTTTGTATGATAAACTAGCCACAACAATGTTAGAGTATGGAACAAATGCACATAAAACTTCCAAGACCATTCCCCCTTTCTATTACAGTGCTTATATTATGGATACTATTTTCTTTAATTCTGAATATCCGGTACTCGGATGGAAATGGAATGCCCAAGATCCTAACCCAATTCATATCTATCATAAGCAGTTGTGGAAAGCACACTACAAAAATCACTTGTATAGGATTTGCAATGGTTTTATTTTATCTGTATATTATTCTATTTTTAATAAGCCTACCCCCGAGATTACCCAGGAAGCAGAAATTGACTTGACAGTAGTAGGTAGTTGGTTTGGGAAGGAAACATTTACCTATGTAAGGCTTTCTGGTAGCCTCACTAAACCCCATTTTCTCCCCCTATATGTGCTTGATAAATTGTTAGCTCGGGAATTGGCTTATCAGATAAAAGTGGAAGGAACATCCAAAACCCTTAGGGATTCAAAGAAACACATGTGGCCTATATTTCCCTTACTATGCAGCATTTTAACTTTACATAACTACAAGCATGCAGAGAAAGAGGCAGAAAAAATTCAAATACTGAATCTTGCCACAATTCCTAACAGGCAATATGATCCAAGACAGGTTGCTTATAACGTCATATCTCAAGCCAAACTTGCTAAATTTGACCATGAAGTGGATGACTTTGATGATTTGTTTGCCTCAGTTGAATCATTATTTCAGGTTAAAGCATTGGCCAGGGTTAAATATGAAGATGAAGGGTTAGAAACATTCAATAGGCTTAGAGACCAGAGGCTGCAAACTCTGCCTTTAGACCTATTAGCCACAACCCCTAGAGTTCAGCCATTAAGTCAAACTGAACAGAAAGCTACTAATAACACTCCTGTAGTAGAAAAGATCCCCGAAAAAGAAAAAAGCCAGAGCATGAATAGGGACAACAAAAAGGCAGTGAACTCATTGATTCAAACATTCATATTGATCCCAAACTACTCAAATAATGGCAACAGTTTGACTCAATCAACAGCAATACTGAGAGCCTACAAAGATTTAGCACACCTGAGGTGACAACTGGTCAGAAGACAACAACTAATACAGTTCCAACTGAAGGAACTAGTGGCCTACCCATGACTCAAAAGGATGGAGAGATGATTCCAGAAAAAACCATCTGATGAAATTGTTCTATGTGTAGAAGAAATAGCACCCTTGGATGTCTTCTACAGCCCTAAGCATAGGGCTGTAATAAAGAGACAAAGGAAAAAGAGAAAAATTGATCAATCTTCTCTTTTGCCTGCAAAAATGGAGATAACTAATGTGGTATGGAGGGAAGAGGTCAATCCTTCCAAAGATCTTACTAAACTCTCTCAGTATGTGGGAGCATACACAACAACTACCATGGACAAGGCATCGAAAGTCAGTAATTTTCTCAAGGAAAAGGATCAAGCCATTATCTTGTTAGAGTCACAGGTACAAGAGAAGCAGCAGAGGATAGAATAGTTAGAACAACAATTAGAAACACAAAAGCAGTCAAATGACCAATTAAACAAGAAATTGCTCAAAGAGAAATAGAGAATAGATCAACATGCAGTTTAGAAGCAAAAAGAACTATCTCAAGCGTTAAATAAGCTGAAAGAAATGAATGAATAGTTGAGCAAATCAAAAGAAGAACAGATCGCTCAACTGTCATTGCAAATAGAAAGGTTCAAAGGTTTTCCTCAAGTGGAAGAAATAAAATCAGATGCTCTCCAGATTACTAAAGCACTATCTAATTAGTTGAGCTTATTATGTCACAATATCTCTCTTGTTCCTCCCTTATGTGAAATTTCCGCATCTATGATAGATAAGTCAATTGATGCAAGACAAAAATTGGAGCAAGCAGATGAAACACTAATAGAGTTTCTCTCTTGGCAAGAAACCAAGGAAGGCCAAGCTGCAAATCTACCCCAAATTGTGGAATCACATAAGGAAATCCTATTCCTTGAATGACAATCTCAACTGATGAAAGCAGAAAGGGTGACATCAAGATGTAGATCGGCGACTAGTAATTTGGTGGAATTGATTAATGATACTCTTTATTTGTCAAATTTAATTTCAGAATGTTCTCTAGGGAAACTACCATCAGTGAAAGCATTGGAGCAAACATGGAAACAAGAGCTGGAAAAGAGGGAAAGATTGATCACGGGCATTCAAACTTTAACATGGGAAACCTTTTGGTTCTTCCTTGTCGAACCACATAGAGGACAGAGATCAAATGCCTCATCGATGCAATCGGTTACATGATTCCTGAAATTACTGATGCCATATATATTGCCCAGTTACATTCATGCATGAGTCATCCTCCAGAACTGCAACTGATGCTCACCATTTGCCAGCTCAAGCCACAAGATAGTCAGCCGAAACAGTGAACCATTCTGACCGACTACAAGCATGCCTATTTCGGGAAGATTTTCATATATATTTTTGATTTGGTTATACCAGCACACAACACTTTTATTTCATAGTTTGTTAGTTTAGATACTATTATAGACCCTTTCATGTTTTTAGAAGGGTCCTCAAATTTTGTATTAAGACTTCGATCGAGAGTTGCACTACTGCACGTCTGACGTATATTCTTTTATAAAAATTGGACCTAAATTATGAATTTTAATGAAGAGTACTTTTATGGGATATGCACTATTTCTTTTTGTAAAAGTATTTCCAAGTTGAAAGGTAGAATCTGAATGCGATTGATATTAGAGGGGATTCAAATTACATATGGTACTACTATCTATGTCTTTGCTTCGTTCTTTTATATGAATCAACATTTATTCATTTTGCTATCATTGATATATGTATGTGTTTTCACAATAATTCTTTGGCTTATCACTATTGAATGTTTAAGGGTTGTTATTTTTCATTCATATTTATGTCAATGGTATATAAAGAATAGTGTAATAATGTTTTAATTATTACTTTGTTCAAATAATTGAACAAAGTAATTATCATATGAATGAATATGTTTGTTTATGAGTATAATCATCTTTATGCCTACTTATTAATAAGAATCATCAAGAATTACACTAAAGAGAAATATTTCCCGGGATAGATTAGTTGTTTATATTGTTGCACTTTTAGAATAAATCATCCATCATTCCCATTAGAAATTAGAAAATCGATCACTTATCCATCCCATTTACAAATATTTGGGAAACTGGTCCAATTATATCCAGTCGGAGCCACTACACCAAATGGAAAAGGAGTTGCCTTTAAGGTCCAGACTGGGTGGTTTTCCCTAATGTCGATGCAACGATTTTCGAGGCATCAACAGAACTATAAGGATGCTATGGTGATATCACAACAGGGTCAAATAGAGGGTTCGTAGGGTAGATAACTAGTCCAAGCTAACCGTCAGTGGTCGGCAAGTTCGCTGGAGTTTGAACAGGATTGTCTAGAGATTCCAGCTCAGGATCAGTAGATGACCCAGTATCGAAAGTAGGCGGAGGACGAGATGATAAAGGTTGAATTCTCAGAAAAATTACGAGTTCAACATCTAGGTCCTCGAGTGACTCTGGTAACTCAAGAAGTGGCTCCTTAGACAATCTTTCACATGGAGGAGAGGAAGAGGAATTGGGTGAACTAGATGGTTCAACCACGATGTCCTTGTCTTAGTCGACAGAACAATTAACTTCAAGGATTTAAAATGTTCTTTTAAGGGAAAGTCATGATTTGGTCTCAGAAAAATACTAACAGGGTGTTTTGGATCATGGGCAATTAATTATTAAGATGCATAAAAGACTGGTGCTCTTTCATTTTTTAAGAGCTGAGAAAGAAACAAAGATGACTCTATCGCTTTCGATTGGAAACAAGCGCAAAAGGACAAGTGCTCAAATGATCTTTTAAGTTTAATGAGTCAAAAATATCAAATTACTTCTCTGGATGATCTAGGTAAATAGGATTACCAGGCAACCATGAATTGCAGAATACCTCCTGGCAAACCAAGAAGTATGAGCAGGCAATCTCCCCGAATGTTGTGTTTGGTGTATCATGTTTGCAAGGCGGCCGAATCGGCTTCCTAAGGATAAAAGGATTGCAACCTAGTGGGATCTCATGTTATATACTCAACAGTACGGGGAGCATGAATTCATACTAGCACTGTCTAATGACGAAGCTAACGACAACTACTAGGTTTAAAGACACCAGAACACGTCTCTAGCCTAGACCTTCTAGATATGATCGTTAATGTCAAATGTGCCTTAGGTTAATTGAATTCTTTCTAAAGTTGATCTTGAGTTATGTTTAAGTTTTTAGGTCTTAGCGATGTGACTCGAAAAACCTTAAATGCAACTAAATGAGACAAGAGCCTTTCAATTCGATGAAATTCCTACACTAGAGAGGGTAGAAACTACTCAATCAAATGCAAACAATCAAGCAACTGAAAATGAAATGATCTTTCACTACCTTACTTTTTCAAAAAATAAACTAATGAAAAATGCATTCCAATTCCTAATTTCCTAACAAGAACTTACCTGTTAGTCCTTTCAAAAGCAAAAAAATTCTCTTCCTTTTCTAAATGCCAATGCAATTCTAGTCTTCTAATTATGCAGGTTATCGCAACACAATGATGCAACAAGCTAGAATTTTGTACTTTTTCATGAAACAACGAAACAAAATTTTCGCATCTAATCTTTCAGCGAAAAAGTTCTCGAGACAATAAGCTCTTCAAGTAGATGAACACATTAAAAGAGAAACTCATTCAGACTAATGAAACACCGACTTTACCAACCATAGGACATGCAACGTAATCCATTTCGGAAAAGAAACGTTTAGGCAAGAAAACGAAAACTTTTCAAACTTGTTTAAAAAGGGACAAAGTCGCAAAAGGACCAAAAACAAAATGCAAAGAGTAAGTACACCTACAACCCGACTGACAGAGTTCACAAACTGTTGAATGGATGACCAACTAGATACCCTAGTGTTGTTGGCCACTCAATGACTCAATCAATCAAGCAGAAAGATGATACGCCAACAAGCAAAAAAACATAATGAAAAGCATCTTTATAATCAGGGAGAAAATGGCTCAGAAGGCTTATTGGGTCAAAACCACAAGAGAAGAACACACTGGCCAAGATTGGGGTCAGGCCCTAATCTTCGCTTATAGATATCGGCACGACTACCTAACTAAAAACAACCGCCAGAGGCTGGTTAGTGCGACTGTTTCTCAACAACTCACACTGATCGGTGTGATTTTCAGCAAATTAAGTGCACTGATTGAGGGAGCTAAGGAAAAAATAAAATAAAAATTGAAACAAGGACCAAATCTACTATAATGAATTTTAGACTCAGACCGGTACACAGGAGAAAAGAAATAGAATGAAAGGGAACAAGTGGAACTAGAAAAGTTCTCACAAAATCATGAAATCCAAGATAAACAAAAGGATGGGACTCCCCAGCAGAGTCACCAATTTGTGGTGAAGTAAAATTATAAGTGTGGACACGAATGAATTCCTCTAGGCCGATGATGGGCCTAGCCACAATAGATACATTCTATGGAAGATTTCCTTAAGTTAGAACCAATTAAGAGGGCCTACCTCTTAGTTCGCTTATCATGTTTGATGATGCCCTTTCTTGCTCACTATAGCTATCTCTCGCTTCCTTCTTCAAGCACTTGAAACAAGTAAACAATAGAAAAAAACAAACGTGATAATAAACAAATTGTAATTCAACCTACTTAACAAGTCAAGAAAAATTAAGCCATGAATATGTAAGATGAAAAATCATGTAGGAAATTAATGGATACTTGCATATATTAATATCAAAGAGAGATTACAACCATTTTTCTTGATGTTGTAGTCCTCCTCTGATAAGACCAGGTTCCCACACACTTTTTCTAGCATTCCATGATGGCCTCAATCAACAATAGTTTTAATGCTCTTCCCTTTAGGCTTCACTCCAAACCAAATCACACTTCCACTCACACAACTAGATAGCTGCAACTAGTAATAGCTTGTTGTCTACTCCAAACCAAAATAGCATTAGCAAACCAATATCAACACTAGCTTGTGCTTGGGAAAAAGGATGGTTTATATAAGATGAATGGATGCTCTTCGCATGGGAGAAGAGCTTATCCCTTGAGGTAGTTCCATCATTATAGGGGAAAGGATCCCAAACTGACATCCTCAACCCCATCCAGACAAACCATTTGCCAGACTTCTGTTACGAAGCTTATAGAGCTGGAAGCTTTGACTCCTAATTTAAAAAACTTTCCATAACAAGACTGGCGTGACTGGAACACAACTCAGTCACTCCACTCGGCACGAGGCATAGTGTTAATATTTGCACATCGGCGCAAGGGAGACAAAGGTCATTAGCACCAGTCTTGCAAACTAGGCAAAACAGAGGTTTCAGGGGAAATGATGCAAAAGGGAAGGGATCTGCTCATGAAGAGGGACACAATGGGGGTTTCTTCATGAAGGAAAAGCATGTGGGGTTCACTGTAGAGGTCCTCCAGGATCAAGGAATGGGGAGTATAGGGATAGTGACAAAATTTTGTGTAACAATCTCTTTGCTCAATTTATAACCCGCGACCATGGGTGCGTTAACCAACGCACAATCTTCCATTTTGAATTTATTCAGCACCTCCTTGATACACTTGGTTTGTGAAATGAATATGCATTTATTTAATTGAGAAATATGTAAACCAATGAAGAATGATAATTCACCAGGCATAGACATATCAAATTCCTTTTTCATTTCCATTTCAAACTCTTTGCACATTTTGTGCATACTTCCTCCATAAATGATATCACCTACATAGACCATAACAATCAAATGATTTGTCTTTTTATCTTGATGTATAGATTACTAATATAAATTCCTGTTTTGAATCCTTGTTGTTGTAGATATTTTCGTCATAAATGCTAGGATCCAAGAGCTTTCTTTAGTCCCTAAAATGTTTTTTTTTTCAATATGTAGACATGATCCTTATTTTATAATAATAATAATTCCTCTAGGTGTTCAATGTATACTTCTTCCTCTAGGTTTCCATTGAGAAAGTTTGACTTGACATCCATGTTATAGACTTTGAAGTTCTTGAAATATATCAGTACCAAAAATATTTTGATATCTTCTATTCATGCTACCAAGGAAAAAGTTTCTTCAAAATCAATACCTTCAACTTGAGCATATTAGTCTTTTCAAATTTACCTTCCTTTATTTCTTATTACGTGGCTATTGTAATTCAACTTGTTCTTGAAAACCAATTTGTTTCAATCACATTTTTATCTTTTGGTATTCAAACAAGTTCCCATGTCTCACTATCAATAATTTGATTCAACTATTCTTCCATAGCATCAATCCAATGATTTTATTTTCTAGAATTTCTAAAAATATTAGGCTCAATTTTAGATAAAAAGGAGAAATGTGCATGTTATAGTGCACTTAATAATGTTCTTCTAGTCATTACTCTTGTATATTTATCACCAATAATTAGATTGTTTTCAATGATTCCTTTCGACAAATCTAGATGGTGTCTTTGTATCTTTATGTTATGTTTATTTGTCTTCATTTTCTTATTCTTCTTATTCTTCTTTGCACATGATATCTTCTAGATGTTCATTTTCCCGTGATTTCTTCTTTTGAGGCCTTGATACATCCACTTTTACATTTTCACTTTCTAAAATTTTGTGCAATGTTTTATAGTAACATCTTAGTAATTTTGACTTGTTAATGAATAACCAAGCAAGATACCTTCATCAACTCTGGTGTCAAATTTTGTCAAATCCTCATCATTTGTCTTTATGTAGCACTTTCTCAAGAAAAAATTGAAGTATTTGAGTGTTGTTAGTCTACCCTTCCATGGTTCATAAGGTGTTTCATTGTTGTTGACTCTTATGTTCCCTCTTTTCAAAATGTAGATTGTGGTGTTGGTTGATTCTCTCCAAAATGTGTCGGATAGTTTTTCCTCATTCAACATTGTTCTATCCATCTCTTGTAAAATTTGATTCTTCCTTTCTACCGTTCCATTCTATTGTGGATTTATTATAACTAAAAGAGTGTCTCATTATTCCATGAAGCTCACAAAACTCTTTAAATTAATCTTGGATAAATTCATCTCCTTGATTTCATCTCAAGCTCTTGACTTTCAAACTAGTTTCATTTTCAGCCAAGGCCTTTATTTTTATTCTTTAAACTATTTAAATGCTTAAGAATTATCTTTTAGGAATGTAACCCATTTCATTCTAGAGTAATCATCAATGAACAACATGAAGTAATTTTCACCTTGTAGAATTTGTATTCCTGTAGGTGCACAAGGATCTGTTTCAATGAGTTCCAATGGATTTGTTGTTGAGTACTCAATTAAGTTGAAGCTTGTTCTTGTCTACTTCCCATATCAACATTGCTTGCAAATAGTGTTTGAAGGTTTTGTGATCTTTGGCATATCTCTCGCTGCTTATTCACTGTTGATTTCACCAAATTATCAAATTTCATATGGCCATTCTTTTATACCATAAAAAACTTTCATCTATTTTTTCCATATATCATTTTTATTCCTTGATCTAATCAAGGATATATGTGTTGTTCAATGTTCTAATTTCACCCACAACTAATTTTTCTATGCTTGTCTCCCTTATCTCACAATGTTGAGAATTAAGTGTGAGAGTGTGTCCTTGATCATACATTTGAATAGCACTAAGAAGACTTTATTTTAAACAATCAACATACAAGACATTTTATGTTTTATTATTTCTATTATTGAGACTAAGGGCACCTTTTCCAGCTATCCTTGTTATAACATTATCTCAAAAATGTCACACTCCCCTCATTAATGTTTTCCAAGAGAAAAAACTTACTCTCATCCCCTGTCATATGGCTTGAGCATCCATTGTCATTGCACCATTGGTTTCCTTTGCTTTGGGAATGAAGTGTAGTCTATATAAGCATATATTTTTCCTTCTTTTTCTCTTTTTGTTGTTGCTTCCTTTTCCAAACTTTGGTGGATTGTTTGGCAAGGATATCTTCTTCCTTGTATTGTCTAGGAAAGTTCTATAATGCCACTTCTACAAAAGTGTTCGATGTTCCCATAGTTGTTTCAATTATAACATGCAACATTGTAATCAAATAAGGGAAAGAATGTATTGTAGTTTCTATCTGGGAACATAGAAGAATTTCTATTTTTTTTCCATACATGGTTATCTCTTGATTGTACTCTACATTCTATTACTTTATGGCAAAAATTATTGCAAGAGAAACAATAATCAAAAACATATTTTTGGTACTAATTCATGTGAGGCCACCTTGACAGAGAAAAATAAATAAATTTGAATTCATCATTTTTGTCCTAGTGAGGAAGGTAAGGTTTCTACAAGATATCGTTCTCTTTCTTTTTGTTTCCTTCATTTCTATGGATATTTTACGAATTGTTGTCCTATGAGATGACTCTAGGTCAGTTAGTCATGCCATAGCATCTAAAATGTTTTTTTGGTTCTAAATTTTATGGATGAACACTGATAAGAATTATTAAAACCAGGTGCTTAAGCCTTAACAGTTACTAAGCTAGATGAAGGGTCAATATTTGTCTAACTATAGTTAATTGATTTAAAGTGAATGAATAGAAGAATATTAATGAGTTATAACTTGCTAAATATTTAGACATAATATTTGATTGGTTATAAGCAAAGAATATAGGCAAACAACATTTCCTGTAGAACAAAATATATTTAAATGAACGCAGATTTGTGTGACAATTAATTGATATATGGGAGTTTATAATAGCAGATAGTATCATAAGCTAGTCCCTAGTTATTGTTGATAACTTCACAGGGGATTTAGGACTGACTGATACTTAGTATGACCTTACTGAGATCTCTGCATAAAGACTTAAATATATGAAGAAATACATAATGAAATAAGCACATATGAAAAACTTACAAGTAGACAAAACTATAGAAGGAAAATTCAGAACCTTTCATTAACTTGGCAAATCTCCAACTCAGTTACAATTCTATTCTTAAAGCTCATCCAAGGGTTCAACCCTTAATAACTCAAGCAGGACTTATTTATACAAAAAATCTTCTAGATATTTTCAAAACAAAAATACAAAAATAGTACAAACCTCTAGGAAATTCAAAAACTGCTAAGTGCTGACACTATTCTTTAGGAATTTATTAATGATGTGGTCACCAAAAATTGTTGCATTGTTGATGAAAGTTACTCAATAAATTCACACAAGTGATCCCATCGGTCTTCACTTGGTATGGAAATATTTACCAATTTCTTGTAAACTTCACCAACCTCAGTGTACTTCTCAAAAGTGGAAAGTGGGCTTATTTACAAAAAGATGTTCAATTTCATGCTTAATAGTCAAGTAAAAATCTAAAGATTCTAATGCTTGTTTCCCTATAATATGCCCCTTTATACCTGCAAAGTTTTCTTTATCAATGGCTATGGTATGAAGCTTATGGCAGTATTCTTCCAGACTGATCAACCTGTACTTTGGGGCCACTAATCCTGGCAGTCCTCGCTGATTTAGTAGATTAAATTTAAAATGAAACCTTTCGAAAAAAGTATTCAAGGTTTGGCACTTAGTCTGTAACTCAGTCATCAAGTTCTTTTTCTGTAACAACTTCTTGATCTCCAAGATGGTTTATGTTCTGTCCAAAATTTGAATATGCTCCAACTCAGCCCTGGTTTTTGAGTTAAGAACTACAATCATGTTTGTAGCTTCACTTGGTTTGTCTTTAAGAAGAGTCCTTACTTCATCAATGTCTACCTGACATCTATTTATGAGCTCCTCCTGCTCGAAAATGATCTGCATAGATGGCCATAATTCAACTATGTCCTGACTGATATCTACCCAAATAATTTTCTTGGCTCAAACTAAGGTTTGATCCATCAACATGAATTTTCAACTCTTCAATTCTTTTGTTCAACCTATCTCTTTTCTACATTTCCTCAACATATAGAGTATCATTTTTTATCTTCTGATCTTCTAGATTCTTGAATTTATTATGAAGCCTTTCATTCTCTTGCTTCTCGAGAATCATCTCCTGTGAAACTTTGTTCAAATCCTCTGTCGTCGATGTAGAGTCTGTTGTGGTTGATGTAGATTCCCCTATTATTCTGGACATTGTAATAGGAATAACTATGATGGGGGCTATAGCTAACTGAGTAAATTTCTCTTTTTCCTTAAGCAATTTCTCAATTTTCTCCTCCATAGTATTTATCTGTACATTTTGCTCAATTATTAGTTTGAGAATTTCTTCCTTGTGCTATTCACTTTCTGCTATCTCCTTGGTCTAGGGGTTCTCTATAGAAGGCAGTTTCAACTGTTTTCTCAATGTTGAAATATTTGTGTTCTTCTTCTTGATAATATCTTCAGCAACTTTGACATTAGTAGGGTCATATCTAATTTTAATTACTAACTCCTCTAATGAATTAGCCTTGTTATCCTTTTCTAAAGATGATATTTTCTCAATATTCAATTGTGACTACACATTTAACAAAGTAGTTTTAAGCTTTGACAATGCCATAGGAGTGTTTGTCGTGGTTGAGAAAAGCATCTCACCGGATTGCCTATGCATGTCCATTTGATCAATTGGATGTATCTGATTAGCATCAAATGTAAATACAATTTTCTTATAATCAGAAGAATGTTTAGGAAAGGGCACTTGAGCTTATAGAAAATCCATTTTCATTCTTTCCTTTTCGCTGTCAAATGTGTCAACAACCTATGCTGTAGAGTAGAAATATGCTTCCAAAACTGTACATAAACATTAGCTTTTAAAGATTCATTATTCTACTTGATTTCAAAGAAATTAGCTAAGACATTCAACTCCTTTGTTTCACTTGGTCCTGCAGATTGAGTGATCTCTAACAAATTCTGTGAAGTAGAAGAAGAAGGAGTAGTAAGAACAGGTTCTTCTATTCCTATGGAAACTTGTGATTCATAAATTGATGATGATAGGCTCCTTCTGACCCTGAGTAGTAGTAGTATTTCCCTTTGATTCAGTCCTTGATTTCTTCTGATAGTGGATGAATTACTTTTACCCAATTGCTGATGATGATAATCCTTCCCTAGGCCTCTTGTCATGCTAAGTTTGAGAAGTAGGAGTCTGAAGAGTAACAGGAGGTAAAACTTGATCTTCCTCTTCTTGAAGAGTATTCTCTCCCCACTGTTCTTGATTTATGAACTTCTCAATCTCCGGTCTAGGTGTATGATTATAAGGAGTGGTTTTGAGTTCCACCCTTAAGTCTAAGATAATACTAAATGGGTCATAATACCAGGTGAGGATGGATCGGAAACACATCTGTTGTAGCATGGCATCTGCTTCTAAACCTACTGATCTAGTGTTACAAATAAATGATCCTACCTCTGCCTTTATCTTGAACTGTGATCTCCTCTTCCCTGATATGAAATGAATCTCATCCATATTCATCATTTGCCTAATATATTGCAGAGAGAAAATTCTCATTGGAACATATTTTGCCGCTTTCTGTGGAGCCAATTCGCAGCCATATACTCTGATCTTTGTGTATTTCTTATAAAGATACCAATCTCCTGTTCTAACTTGATCACTAAGGTGCATGATCCTTTTGATTTCTGTATTGATCCTGGGTTCACTCTCACTATTGAGAAGTTGTGCAACTAGGTGAATGAAATAGTCTATGAAGTCTGAAAATCTGAACTTAGTTGAGTTCTTTCTAATCAATGTGGTCCATTGAGTGACTGCTTGATTCTCTTGTTGATCATCTTGCTTTTTCAAAACAATAGGCAACCTGTCTCCCTGCTGGAAATAACCATATGAAATAACACATAGGAGTATTTAAACACTCCTTGAGTAGTGATGTTCATGAATTTCTCATGCATAGCTTCAGCCAAAAATGGACTGTAGTTATACATGAAGGCATGCTTGTTTTCTTTAGAAAATATTGACAAATAGCTTAGGATAGATTCATCTATCCATTGGTCTGATTGGTAGCCTAACAAGCAAGAAATTAGGGAAATGGTGTGCTTGGCTCTCTCAGGGAACATAGATGTTGGATAAGGCGGATTCTTTTTGGGGAGCTCAGCATCTTCGAGGAGAAATATCTCAAAAATTTGAGCTCTTTGAGGGAAGGTCAACTTGTCAAATAGATCAATTAAGGTTGCAGTGGACAAAAAGCTAAGAGACTCATTTTCTAGAATCACAAGAATTTTGTTAATGGTTTCTACAGTGATAGTTATCAAAATATCTCTATTATGACCTACTGTTGTTCTCTATAAAGGATTATAATTGGATTGGCACCAATAGATAAATCAAGAAAGGTATAAGTCTAAGGAATCATATACATATGTAGATTGGATTCCCATAGGTTTATTTCATCCTCAAAGTCAAATTATGCTTGCTTCAGCCAATTATGTGATTCGAACATGTTGAATTCACATTTAGTATCTGCAATTTTGAAATATTGGTCGGCTAATGGGATATGGTCTAGGTCTAAGGCATAAAAGGCCTTTGGGGTTTCCTGTGTTGCAGAGGAGCTGTCAGAAGGCTTATCTTTCTTCTTCGGAGCCATGGTATAACAAAATTGTAATGGTGGAGAATGACAGAAAAGTGCAGAGATATGTTCAGAGTATGTGTACTGTTTTTAGGTTTGACAGTAGCATGAACTTGAAAAAACAGAATAAGTGAAGGAAATAGTTCATAAGTGATTGAATAAATCACATGTAGCAGGGCAGAAGAATATTTAACAATGTATTAAGGCTACCGCTATAGTAGATGCCATTGCTAATCATCTAATTAGGAATTTAATGCATCAATGAGAGGCAATATCAACAATGAGAGGGAATTAATGGCGGAAACAAATACGCGGGAATTAATAGGTGATAACGGGTGAGGGCACGTGGAATGGAGCAGTTGCAGAAAAATAACGCAGGAGTATTTACCATTGGCGTGGTATCGAGAAGTGCGGGAAGTGTGATGGAGGATTTTGGAAGAAGGGGTAGTGGTAAGTAGTTTGGAGTGAGGGGGGTATGAAGAACTGAGGAGGAGACATGTATACAGGGGGGCCACATGGGAAAAACCATTTTTCACACCCCCCACCCCACCATTATCTCATACCATGGCAAGGGGGTGCGAAGAGGCTTCCCCGCTATTGAGCTGGGCGGGGAGGTAGATCACCGTCAGTTCTTGCTCACACTTAATCACTTGCCGACAAAACACTTTGTCGTATTTGACTATGGATAAAAACATTATAAACATATTTATTTAAAAATGAACTAATCACCCTTTAAAATGTAATTAAGCGCTAATTAAAAATTAATCTATTTTGGGCATGTTTAGACTAGCAACCCCTATTTAACTTATTTCACTAATAACAACCTAATATAATATAACTTAGGCAAACTTTTTAGCATGTTAGGCCTTTTATTTATCCTAATCTATCCTAATTTCTAATGTTCAACCAAGATTAAACTGTTTGGTTGAACTTATTCTCTAATCTAGAACAAAAATTTAAATGATCTGATCAAGATTAAAGAGTTTGATTCAGATCAGAAGAAAACGTTGTGGCATAAAAACTAGTTGCACACAGACCTTTATTTATTACAAATGGAATTTATTCATGAAGTGGCATTTAAACAAGCAAACTTATACAAATCTTTTGATTTTCTTTTTATGGGGTTTTATTTCATCTCTTTTTTTATTTTCTATTTTTTTCATATTTTCATATTTTCTTTATTTTTTCATACCCTCTTTTATAAAATAAAAACTAACTTATAAAAAATAAAGCATGTTACAACACAAACATTATCATATATTTTCATTTTTTCTTCATTCACATTCTTTGGTGACTCTATAGCCTTATAATTTGAATCTTCTTTTGGAGTCTTCTCATTTTTATTATAGTCAAGACTGATCTTGATGAATGGTGACCTTTGGCAATTGATGATATAATCTAAAATTTCAACACTCTTTTCAAAATTCAATATTCTAGTCAACTAAGTAGATGTTTTCTCTAGTTCATTTCTTAAGGAAACCATTTTAGCTTCCAAATTCTCACAATTTTCTTCTTTTTCCTTCAAATGGATTCTCACCACCACTTCGATCATTTTTTCCTCTTTTAGTTTAATCATTAGGATGATAATATTATTCGTTGTTTCTTCAAGGGTTTGTGACATATTTTATTTTGCATCATGGTCCTCCTCTTCTTATTTCTCTACTTTCTCTTTTTGTTTCAAATTATTTTTCTTAAGCTTCTTTATTTCACTTAAGGCCAAATGAATTCTTCTTCAAGGTCCACCTTCCTATTTATTTTTCCATTTTATTCTTATTCTAAATCCATAATTTTTTTCCCTTTGTCTTTATTTTCCAAGACATTGATATTTGTTTTGATTTCCATAAATATATTCTCTTCTCCATTACTATAAAAAAATATTTAACTTCTATATTCAAATGGGTCACTAACCCCTTTTAAGTAGAGACTCTTGTGCTTACTAGAGTTCATCTTATTATCATGCTTTTCCTATTTGTGGCTCTTTTCATGTTCATCATATTTTCTTCCTTTCTTCATGTTAGGATCTTGTTCATAATGAATACTTTCATCCTTTACATATGGACACTTAGTTTCATGGTATCCTACTCTCCCATAGATAAAGCATTCAAAGGGTAATTTACCTTTATATTTTTTAGATCCCTTTCTGAGTTTTCTCACAAAATGTGGTTCATATGTATATTATTCATTTTTGGATCCATCTCTTGATTTTTGCTCTCTATTGTTTGACTTATTTGAAGATTTGAAGGATTCTTCTCACTTTGATGGCTTCTTTTTCTCAATCCTCATTTTATATGTTGTGAAAATTCCATGCAATTTACCCATTACCAATTTATCAAGTTCCTTCATTTATTGAATAGAGGACCTTTCAAATCTTAAGGTGGGTGACCTTTTTTTTGTAATATTAAGAGGACCTTTCATTCATTAATAAAAAAAAGATTACAACCATAATAGAAATTTTGTGGCCTCAACCTATCCAATGGGAAACCATGTCTATTGTCAATCAGAATGCATTATACGCCATCCAAAATCTAAAGTTCGTAAGTTTGTCAAACTTATCCTTATAGGCTTGAATTTCTAAAACCCAGTTCACGCTTAACCTACTAACAACAGTACTACTTAACGACATATACAACATCAAAATTTAACAACAAGAACAAAAAAAGAAGCATCTAAAGTTAGTCCTCTAAGGACTCCACTGGAGCTGGGTCCTTTACACTAGAACCCAGAATCTCTGACTGATGTGGGCACCTGATGTGTAGTTCAATACGACCCAACCAAACATTTGTTGTTGAATTTGTAATTGGACAAGTTGGAATTCCTTTTGGATTTCCTGAAATCCTGGATCAATTTAATGAAACATGTTCATAATTACCCTGGCCACTATATTTTTCAACATCCAGTAGAGATGAATTGTTTGTTTATATTGTCTAAGCCTACCAAAGGATATTTCCAGGATCTGGAACCAACAACCTCCATTCTTCCTCCTATATCTCCTGCTCGATGTGTTAGTTGAGGTCTGCCTCCCAACCTACAATCATCTATCTCACCTAGGCAGGGGTTCTTGTGACATAAGATTGAGTTGTAGCAATGATATGTTGAGCCTGTGATTGTTTCAGGAATACGTACCCTAGGGGTTTGGGTTAGAACCCCAACAGAGCAGAAGCAAACTACAACAAGAAACACTCATTCAACTCAAGAAAAATGCTTATATAATCAAATTACGTAAGAACGACCATATCCGGATTTCCTTTGTTCGAGTAGGTCCCGCAGGGTTCAGACCCTCTGCAACTCCTGATGTTATTCAAACCTGAAAATCATTAAATTCGAACATACATAGCAGTATAGAAGTAAATCATATTCATGAATTTTGACTTTATATCATATAAACAAATGATTGATCATACATCAAAACAACATTCATATATGAATTACAACATAATTTGATGCATAAACAAAGTTAATTGTGGAAACAAGACATCATTTATTTTATTGAGTAAGCTATAAATAACATGGAGATAATTCACCTGAGTCTTCATCTTCTGGCTCCAAGTGGAACCATCCTCTAGATTTGTCCTATCCCAGCCTTCAACAATCTTCTTCCATAACCAACACCATGATATCTCAAGCAAGAGGGAGAATATCTATAATCAAGGAAATAAGGGTTTCCTGAAGCTTGGGGAAGTGCATGAGGCACAAGGATTCATCAGACTCAGTCAGGGATAATCTCATTATAATAAATATATCTCTTCTCCTCCTTAGGCCTTCCCATAAAAGTCCATTTATACTTCTCCCAATTAGGTTTTTAGTTGGGAAATAGTTGGGCCATGGGCAATAGGAGGTAATCAATAGGTAAAACCCGTGAACTCCGCCCATAATTAAGGAAAATTAATTTTTTTAAGTGTTTTAACACATATACGCGGGTTGGGTATTGACTGAACTACGTGTACATGCTTTTATCTCAGGGAAAAGTAGCGTACAGGGAATAAAACACTATTTTTAATATATTTGGACCAAGTCTAGAAGGAGGGGTTGCCCTAGGCCATAAACCAAGCATCACAAATATCAAGGGTGGTAAATGGTGCTATAATAGATGCCCCCTAATATATGAGGTAAGAAGGGGTACATGATGGCCAAAATGTATTAAGTGTATGGAAAGAATCTTGTTGAGACTGAGAAGGACTTCACCAGAATTCAACCTGCCAAGCCATCAAAATAGATTAGAAAGAAATTGTTGTCTGAGACGGGCATACCCATGCTCAGAAAAAGTAAAGCATGTCTGCATATTAAGTACAAACGGATCCAATATGTATACAAGTATAAAGAACTGAAAGTACATGATGTATCATCTAATCATGATCGAAAAAAGTACTTGTATGAATATCACATATAAGAAGACAATCAATGATCTTAAAGGATGAAGCTAGTCACTGATGTCAAAAATTGATCCCAATAGTACCAAATGAACATGATGGAATAAAATGATACTACATCGCAACTCAGATGCCAGCATATAAGATGTCGCTGTGAAGAACTGCAACATATAAGGTGGATGGTGTCAACTAGTAGCAACAGGAGCAACTGACAAGTGAACCAAAACATGCTGATGCAACCCGAGGTCTTCATCGACTGCTGCGGTATATTTCTACACCTTGGGAATAAATGATCTGAGGTCGACCACGTGAGAAATTGTTTGATTATCGGTCATTGATGTATACCGTTAACAAACATGAGACTACTCACCAATAATGATAATGATATTCAAGGTACCCAGTACAATCCAACAAGTGTGAATAAATGTGCTGAAGTCGAACGCCTAGAAGAATCTATCAATCAAGGGACAATGATGGTTTCCCACTATCGATAGCGAAGGAATCTGCCACTGATTACTGCAAATCCCAAGGTACTGCCAAATGGACTCTAGATCTTTGTCCTAGAGAAAATGAGTTGTAGTCGATAGGAAAATATCCACTAGAAGGAAGGCATTAAGGCATCGTTCATCAATTTAGTGCGAGTGTAACCGTAGGCCAATAATGTGGAAGGAATCGGATGAAAAAGATGTAGTAACCCAACCGAAACAAGTTTTTGGCATACACAAGATGTAGCTAGCACAATAGAAACCCTCCAAAACAACCAATAATGAAAGTTGACATAGACCCAAGGAATCAACTAATAGGGTCAAATGGAGACCAAGGCACTACACGAATCCCAATGTGTGATAATGAAAGGTGATGTTGAACACAAGGGAAACCACTCAGTCAAAGACCCATGATACTGATCGATGCTAAGCACAAGGTGACCTATCAATAATGAAAATAGGGCTAGAGTGCAGCTCTAGGCCTGCCCTTAGAGCAATATCTCATCATCAATAAGGACAAGACCCGCCAGCAAGAAGTCAATGGAGACCTTCTCAAACTAGCATGAGAAAAGGACCAATATAACTGATGTCATGACAAACATGACACTAACAACCAGGAATGGCCGACTGAAAAATAGGTCAAGAGACACCGTAGAGAGGCCAACTCAAGCTTACTTCCCTTGAAAAAAAGCATGACCCAGTGATGACTATATGGCGGCATATGATAACTCCATATAAGTTCTTCATGCAGGAGGCATGAGAAAACTCTCCATATGATTGGAAGAGGTAACCAATCGGAGGAGTACTGGCTCAATAACAAGGTTAAGACGTACCTAAGTCAAACTAAATCCCGCCCAAATGGAGGAGAGGCTTTCTTTTGAGTGCTTTGTTCAAGGGCGACACAACTGACTCTAGCTGCCAATAAAATATGGAAATGTTGTCCCGTTCTCGCTCTTTTTGGAATATATAATTTTTTTGTCTTTTTCTTTAAGCTACAAAAAGAATAAAAGAATGCTATAGTACAGTGGAAATAACGAGTGTCAAAGAAAAATATGATCTAGTTCCTGGGAGGAGAACATTCCTATGCTCAATGCAGGGAGATGAAACTAGTTAAGGACACTCAGAGGGATGCTCTTTCCATGGGTAAAAGGATGCGTCAAGTTGCAGAAGCTAAGTGATTGCATGGTTGATTTTTTAGAAGACATGGTCAAATAAGCGGCTTAAACACGAGTCCAAGTGAAGCCAGCTCAAGGCCAAAAACATGAAAATAGTCAAAATGCAATGCAGTAGTACAACTCAACATAAAGGAGCCTCTAGGGTATAAGGCTAGAAATCAGCACGGAAGAAAAGAGAATGTGTCTTCAACGCATAAGTCATGGGAATACTAAAGAGGACTCCCGAGCCTACTCAGTATAGCAGCATGGGCAACCAATGTCAGTGAGGTTCTAACTAAGATGCCGTTGTAAAGGATGGCTCTACCATCACATCATGATTTCAAATAATGGCGAGTGAAAATGGTTTACTAACCAAGATACGATGGGGTTGACCCTATGGCTAACGTATTGCTGAATGGACGCTAGCATGCAAGATGCAGTGGAAAATTGGTTTTCGCTAACCTAAATGCCAGTGAGTGAATGATACCTGCCATGATGGGTCAGCAGTCATGGGACTGAAATAACAACTCGAAGAAGGTCTCCAAAATATCTTGAAAAAACAACCCAATCTTGACAATCCAAGCCCACAGGTCAAAAAATCCATGAGACAAAAATCAATTTTTGAAAAAAAATATTTTGCAATTCCAAAGTTATATAGTGATTTTTGGACTCAGTTTTTTCATCTTTGTTTGGAGCAAAGAGTTGTGGAGCAAAAAGGAACAAGCTTTCCTCTGAACAATTGGACCGTTAAAATCATCCCAAAGTTATCAAGTACCCCTCAAATCATGCTTGTAATGTTTTTTGATAGTTTTTAGAAGTTTTCTTAAAGTTTTAACCATGGGAAATTATGCCCAAAAATCCAACTCTGCATACACGCAGGTTGGATGTGATCAACCCGGATATATGACATCCCTACATGCAACTGTGTGTAAAGGGAACCCATGTGTACGCGAGTTCAAGCTTAAAAATAAAAACTAACAGTTGAAACTAAAGATCAAGTAACTGAGAAGAAGAAGAAGCGGAAAGAGAAAAAACAAAAGAAGAAGAAAGAACCAGAAGTGAAAGGGGGCAACCAGGCATCGTCTAGCGAAAATCCTCACACTGCACCGTCTAAACCTAAATCTCCATGTGTCATTTGCAATGGAGACCACTATCATCGAGATTGTCCTTGCATCCGTTGGATCTTAAGGGACTGGTCTCCTTGTTTGCACAATCCGGTGTCGTCAACCTCTGATGATCATGTTGAAAGCACACCATCAACTAGTGAAAGTGAAGTATCTACACAGAAAAGGAATCACAAATTTCCTTGTAAATTGTGTGAACGCGATCACGTCGTCCACTGTTGTCCCTTCCTAGACGAAGCTAAAAGAGTTTTGGATGACCGTCTTGCTTCAAGGCTACAGCTCCCTCCTGGATATAAGAAACTCTTGCCAAGACCACCACTGGTTGAAAATCTGGTTGGCACGCCTCTGTGGTCGGTCGAAACGTCTATCATTGAAAATGAACCCTCTGAATCCATACCAGACGAAAGTCAAAAGTTCGAGGCGGCAGTTGACCCGGTCTTGCCTTCAGAATGTTCATGTTCGAATGATACCATCACTGAAGAGAAAGAGAATGACACCGTTCAAATTCTTTTCATAAACACAGACTCTGATGAACTTGGGGGCAGTCTACCCATTCCTTTACCGCAGGAAGGAAGTTCATCAGAGTCATATCCGACCGTCTATTTGGTCCCACCTCCAAGCAACCTAGTCGTTTCCTTCGACTGGAATCTACTAGGCAGACCCCGTTTACCAGCAAGTGTACCATTTTGAATCATTGTACAAGCTTACAGAATGGTCATGGCTAGTACCATCATAGATGAAGGGGCTTCTATGAGTATCATTGTACAAGATTACACAAAAAGATGAGCACTTGTCTTGTCCGGCTCGTTAAAATTACCGAACATTCATCCCTTTCATATTATTTTATGCCTTTTCGGACTTAAGGGATTATATGACGAAAAATAATCTTTGGAGTTTCCTTTCCATCCCTTTCAGACTCTCTAAAATTGAAAAGGACCGAGTTATCTTTGTCGTTAAACTCTTTAAAACCTAATAGCAACAAACTCATCCAAATGGATGAGAACGAGTTTCACTGTCGCTAGGCTCGTTAAAGTATAGCGACAGGTTCACCTGAAGGGCGGATTATAGAACAAGCATATGTTATCCTCCTCAAGCTTGACAAAAATAAAGAGGTACTAGTCAGCAATGACTGGGGAAATTGGGAAGAAAACTTGAAAAAACTTTATTGGCAGCAAGTCGCTCTTGAACATGACACTTTCTCTTCGCATCCGAGCCGTGTTGGGTTGTTCCGTTCATTGGTCATATCACCATTGGTCCATCACACCATCCATATTTCGGGTTAACGCTACAAATCCATCGTTAGTGTCACTGATATGTTCAAGATAAGTCATTCAGAGAATTCACCTGTGTCTCACCCGCTGCAATACATTCACGCTCCATTCTTTCATGACCGCCACCCTGAACCCTGCATCATCAGATTGTTTTCACCTCCAAAATCATTTGCTTCGTTTCGTGTCGTAGATGTGGGATTGATTAAGGCCCTCCTACAACGAGTCACTTATTGTCGACATCGGCTCATTTTCAAAGAAGTCAACCTAGGAACAACCCTTTCAGTACTTTGAAGCTTGTATGCCTCAATGGCAAGTTTCTGACTTTCGGCGACAGGCTTACATTAATGGCCTTCGACCGAGAGATTTTGCGTGGTGTTCGACGCCAAGTCCTTTTTCACACCACATGAATTGTATTGTAGTACCTTGAGGGTCATTGTCATTATTGGTGATTCCTCTCGCACATGTTAACAACTTACATCATTGGCTAGTAATCAGGCGATGTCTTTCCATGTTCAACTCCAGAACATTTTTCACATGGATCGACTTGTACTCCGATTCAAGATTGAACGAGTTTTGAAGACCCTGGATCTAGTTTCATCCATCTGTGTTGCTATATATTCAGGAATATAAAGACATCAAATGTACATCATTGCCAAACAGATGATCATCCAGATCAAAGGATGATGAGTTTGAATCATCAATCTGCTACACAGACGATTGTCTCTCCTATGTACATGAAAATGAATTTATAAAGCTGAGCATGGGAATGTCTGCCTCAGCTAGATCATGAAAGATAATATGAAGATAATGTATTGTATTGTATCTTATTACAGGTCGCCTCCCAGCTGAAAAAAACTTTGGATCCTCATGGTAAAGCATTTCACCCGACATCAAAAGATTAACGACCTCATGCTTTAGGGGGAAACTGTTATAGAAATGTTTGGGCACCGCAGCCCAATGATAAATGTCCATAAACTAAGGGCTCCTAAGTCCCTAAAAGTGTTGCTTCACTACCTAAAGGAACAAGGTCAGCTGATTACATCATCTCCCAGAAGTTCTCCACTACAAACTGCTTAGAAATGGTCAAAACAGGACCATACTGAATACCTAGTGCAGAGGGTGCAATGCATATCACCTTCCCAATGTAAAAGGTGCGATGCATAATGAATGGCCCCTCTGTAGGGTGTGATGGGCGAGAATGGACAAATGGCAGAGATAGTTTGCGAGGTGGAAAATCATGGAATCTTCTAGAAGCTTCCCCTCTGACACTTGCCTCTCTGTTTTCGACTAGAGATGAGTAAGAGATCATCAGTCTCCAAGTGGAATCATGAACTATCAGAGAGAGGACACTAATCAAAACCCCAGAAGATGACTCACCCCCCTACAATCATCTATATATGGATCCCTCATCATAGAGATTTGGAGGTTGGAATCTTGTATCTTGTAGAGAAGTGTTGTTGGTTTTCTAGTGAAACTTCATAGTGTTGGGTGATCTAAGCTTTACTTGAGGTGAAGAAGGGCTTTCTTGCTAGAGGATGATGTTGGGTCAGAACTCTTTGTTGTAATCTTCTTGCTATTCTTGATATTAATAAAGCTATTCAAGTTTTCCTCCAGATTCTTGTATGTTTGATTATATATGCATTTGTATGGTTAATACATATTTGGTCCTGTGCTATTTATGAATATAGATCTCTGTTCTTTGATAGTAGTATGCTGCTTTGATTACACAAGTGCTCTTTGAAGCTGGGAAGATGAAGAAAAAGTGGCAAAGATCTATGAGGAAGGAGAGGAATCAGGCCAGGAAACCAAGCGCAAGACTAAGGTTGGTGTCCTTTGTTCCACTCTTATCTATTTTCATAAAGGAAAGTGAAATTAGTCTTTACTTGTTTTTTTCTAAGATAGCTACTAGTCTTAGTGGGAATAGCAGCTCTGAGTGGACACTATTCTCGGTAACACCAATTACCATTTCGAAGCACATGTGTAGGGATAATATACTCAAATATTGGGAGAAGAGTACTTATCTCATACACACGATGGGTCGTTCGACATCTCTAATTTAGATTTTCCCATTTAGTTCCCTAGTTGATCTTTTTGAGGGTCTCAATGACTAATTTGGAGTCCCTTTCCACTGCTAGTTTTTTGAATCCCTCTCTTCTGGAAATTAGCAGTATTTTCTTTACCTCATTGAATTCGGCCTCATTGTTGCTTTCATAGAAACATTCTACTACATAAACATACGTCACCTGACCTTTGTAATCCAAAAAGAGTCCACCAAAAGATGCATTGCCGGAATTACCTTTGGATGCCCATCAAAACTGAGCTTAAGAAAACCCGAAGGAGCGACAAAGAATTTAGAAGGAGATTCTTGAGGGGAAACTAGAAGCTTCTAGGACGAGAGAACCAACATTTGAAGGGTAAGGTTTAGGGTAGACAAAATTCAAGTTTCATGAGCTGCAGCCTGCCAGTCATCTAGATGTCACTTCTCCGCTAAGATTGTTTCATGGATGTTTTGAATGACGCCAGCCCAAACTTCTGGTTCTGGGAGGCATTGATTCTTAAATACCCTACAATTCCTTTCCTTCCAAAGAGCCCATAGAAGGAAACTAGGGCCTAAGTTCTTATCTCGATTAAAGCAGGACTATAAAAGATCCCATTTCTCCACATTTCAAAGGAGGATTTGATACTGGTCATGTCGGGATCCAAATTTCCAAAAATATGGGCCATGATGTGCCATAATTGATTCAAAAATGGGAAAAGGTTTGGAAGGTGTTCCATAACCTCCATATTAGATTCACACATCACACACAATGAGTGTCTGTGGATTCTTATTCTCTGGAATTGATCCCATGTGAGTATGCTATGTCGACACACCAGCCATAAAAATTAGGCAATATTTGGCCAAAATTGTCCCAACCAAATTTTTCTCCATATAGGCTTCTTAATGGTAAACATTCTTTTGGTTGTATAGCCCCACCAAATAATATTTGGGTCTTCTAGAGAGGCCACCTTTCTATATTGTAGTGTTCTTTCCATTAGAGTCCATTGTTTAGTTTCTGGGGGTTGGGTCAATATTGTTTGTCCTTCCACTGTCTCCAAGTAGGGTCCAAAGAAGGCTTCTAATACTGCTCCACAGTTGTACAATTTTGACTATTTGGGAAGAGAAAAATATTTGCTAGATCCTATTGGCTAAATATTTTAGCTCTCTGTTGCCAGGAATCTTGCCAAAAGAGAGATCATCTTCCCTCTCGAATTTCCCAGAATTTATGAGAACGAATAAGATCTATGTTTGTTGGGGCCAAATTCTAGATCGGCAATCTTTTTGGTATGTTTAGAGTTCTTAAAACTACTTTAGGTGAGGTGGGAATTTGATATTTCCATGTCCATATGGTTTTCCATAAATCTTGTCCTCCCAATATTCATCTCCACCTTATTTTCGCCCCCAAGACTCGATTAGGAATATAAGGTTCCCGGAGCCCAAGACCACCTGCGAGCTTGGGTTTGGTGATTTTTTCCTAGCAGACAAGAGCCCATTTTTTTGCCTCCTAGGCTCCTTTCCACAATAATTTTCTGAATATATTGACCATACTAGCATAGAAAGATTTGGGAGAAACTAGACTACACATATGATATATCAACATGGATTGGAGCATGGCCTTTAAAATAACCACTCTAATAGCAATATTTAGGGCTCAAAAAGACCAGGAATGAAGGTGGGATTGGATACGGTCCAAGAGGTCCTTCCAGCAAGAAGTTCAAAGAGAATTTAGAACTAGGGGAATACCTAGGTATTTGGAAGGGATCCGGTACAGAATCCCAAAATTATGGAAAGAAGGGATTAGGTAGGAACCAGGGTATTGAAGGAAAATATATTATATTTATCATTATTGATCAGGGTACCAGAGGCTTTCATAAATTTAGAAAGAATATCTTTGATCATTATGGCTTCTCGGAGGGAAACTTGACTGAAAATCATGATATCATCAACAAATTGCTAGTGAGTGAGAAGGAGATCATTGCCCCAAAAGCAAAAACCTCTAAGAGAGCCTGATTGAACCAAAAAATGGATATAGCAGCCTAGACCTTCCGCGGCAAGAATAAAGAGGAAGGGTGAAAGGGGTCTCCTTACCTCAGACCGCTGGAGGGATTAAAGGTACAAGATAGGGATTCATTAATGAGGATTTAAAAAAAATGGATTGAGATCAGGGAGGAAACCTAGGCTATCCATCGGGATTCAAACCCAAATGCTTTCAATATGCTTAAAATATATTACTATCTGAGGTGATCATAGACTTTAGAGAAATACAATTTAATGAGAATTCCTTTAGCTTTGATTTTCTTAAGAGAATGGACCACCCCTTGTGAAGTGATTATCCCATCTAGGATCTGGAACCCTTGTACAAATCCAGTTTGTTCTAGGGAGAATAAAGTTGGTAACAATGGTTTCAATCTCTGAACCATGATCATGGAAATTTTTTTATAAATGAAATTACAAAGAGAAATCAGTTGAAACCCTTGGGGTTCTTCAAATTGAGTTGACTTAGGTATTAGATCAAGAAAGGTAGAGTTAAAAGTTGGTTTTACCTGTTGAGACTGTTGGGATTTTTCCACGACCTCTAGGATATCAGGTCCCATGAAATGGAAGGTTTCTTGAAAGAAATCTACTATGAATCTGTCTGGTCCCATTGCTTTATTTTGGGCCATCCCCTTAACCACTTCTTCAGCTTCTTCCATGGTAATGGTCCTCATTAGATCCATGTTTTGGTCTCCTCTTACAAGACAAGAAATATGTATGGTGATGCACTGGATGGTTTCAAATCTATCACGATCAGGTTTGTATAGAAGGGTAAGGAAATGATCTACCAAGAGATTCTACATCTCCTCATGCTGGACCAACTGATTCCCTGTGTCATATTTTAGTGAGAATATTATGTTCTGCTGGTGATGCTGGAACATGGCTTTGTGAAAGAAATGAGTATTTCATTCGCCTTCGAGTAGCCAGTAAATCCTGAATTTGTTTTCTAGAGGATTTCCTCTTTCTTTCTTCGTTCTTCCAACTGGGTCAAGGTCTTCCCCTCCTCTGTTGCAAGAGTTCTAGTTCTTCCTTTAGTAATTTTCATTGTTGGATGTGTTTCATGTGAGCTTGAAATTGAAGTTTCTCGCTTATGATGTTCCTTAACTCCTCTTTATTCCAGTCTTTGATCTTATTTTTCAACTCTTTCAGTCAGAACTGGAAGGTGTGCATACGGTTTCTGCCTTGAACCAAACATGATTTCCACCAAATTTCAAGTTTACCCAAGAAGTCAAGATCTCGGATCCATGAGGATTTGAATCAAAAGGGGTGATATCTAGGGGCCAGTTCAAGATACATTTCTAATTTGATTAGCTAATGGTATGACCCCATACAAGGAAGCATTGTTGATTTTGGGTCACTAGGATGTCTTTTTATAGGCAATCTTAATCCTTACATTAGTTGTCAACCCAAGTAGGCATTTCTATTTCAAGAGTGCCAACACAGTATGTGTAGTGAAGTTAGAGGTTATCTAATGATGAATCATTGTAATCGTTAAATTCCAATTCTTCAATCCAATTTACACAACTCTGTAAAGAAACTATCTATGAAAGGAATGCTCGCAACACCCTATGTAACTCCATACAACTTGTTACGAAACCAGTTGGAACTTGAATTCAATTGAGAATTACACAGAGAATTACCCAAATAGGCTTGAGACGAATCACACTTAATCAACTAAAGAAACTATGATTATCAAACAACACCACTCAACTGAAATCAATATGTATTACTAAATAGCAATAACAACCAACAATTGAACAACAATCTGTAAGTGAACACCAACAACTATAAAAGATTCCTAAATGATAAACTTTTTATATTGCAATCCATAGAAGTTACTCAATCTTGTTTCTAAAGATCTATGATAACATTTGTTCGATTGAACAACAATCAACCATACATTCACTTATTCTAATCAAAACGCTTACTTAAGTTTATCTCACAATTTCAGTGTAAAGCTAAGTGAAGAGCAGTGTAGGTGAATATCATCAATCTTCACGATAAGCAAAAGAAATAAATGTTAAATCAAATACAAGGACTGAATGTAAACTATAACACAAAAGAGTAGTGGAACTTCTTGTGACTAGGCCCATAGTTGCTAGAAGCCTCTGCTTAATAAAAACTCAGAATACGAAGATGTATCAAGTGCAACCTTCTTTCATTAATCCCAAAGTAACAACTGACAAAGTCACTGAATTAACAGTGTTTTACTCTAAAGAGAATAATTACATATCAAAACATCTGCTCTCTCATCTAGTTTCCTTTCGGCCTTATATGACATGAAAGGGAAACTTGGATAACAATGAATCCTTAGGATCAAGGGATCCTGAGGATTTCACAATATAAAATATGATCATATGATAAAATAAGAGTACTCGAGCTAATATTTCGCTTCCTTGTCTGCCTAAGATGTCGTGGTTTTTCCCTTTATGGGCCTCATGTTGTTCTGCCAACTGAACAACTTTTGCCCAATCGCATCTCTGCATACATAAATAACAAAGAATCATTTTTTCGTACTAAATTCGCCTATTCTATAACTAACTAGTTTCATCCAATTTTGACTAATATTTTCCTAATTTTATTCTATAAATAGAGATAATATTATAAGGATGACCGATAAATGAAGCATTAAGTGAAGAGAAATCATACCTTTTTCTCATCCCAACAATTGCTTAGAAGAAAATATCCCTTCTTAGTAGACCTTCTGACACCAAGAATCGATCCAAGTGAGATTTTACCTGATGTTTCCCTCCTCATCGGTTGCTCCATGTAAATATGCCATTGTTGGTGGGAATATTGACAAGTTTCAGATTTGATATCAAGTCTTGGAAGTCATCCATATCCTGGTCTTGGCTTCTAATCCCCCCTCTTTTTTCCTCCAAAGATGTAATGAGGTTAAAGTCTCACCCAATGATCCACAAATCATCAAGGCATATATTCTTGAGCTTTCCTATATTGTGGAGAAAATTTCCTTTCTCTCTTGGAATTTGAGGCCTGTAAACATTTTTTAGTAGCACCCACTCCATTGTCCCTATATGACGAAAGCGGCCCGAACAAAGTCAAGGCATACTCGCTCAATTGTCAAAGAGGATTTCAGAAGGGTACCAAATAATTTCCAGGCCTCCTACACTACCTTTGGCATTCTCTACCATCACTTCATATCCTAGCCACATGGACCTAATGATTGATTTGAGCATATCTTCATATACCTTTGTCTCTTGAAGCATCATCATATTGGGCTTATCCTTCCTTAGTCTATTCTTCAGGTATCACTATTTGCCTTGACTGTTGAGGCCTCTTACATTCTAGAAGATCACTATCGTTGATAAGGTTTATTAAGTTGGTGAAACACTGCTGACATCGGTATCACCCTTCCTAAGTTTACCAGAAAATATCCCACCATCTGAATTGAACCGTATAGGTTCTTTTTGCCCCTTTTTCCCCTCCATTTCTTGGTTTTCCTTCACCTTGGGAGCTCCCCATTTGGTAGCTAGGAGGATCTGGTGGTTTTTGAGCTTGTTTAGCTTGATACTGCTCGAAGGTCTCCCAATATAACCTTTTTTGAGACTCATGTATGGACCTCTCGTCTAAGTTTCACCATTCATTCAAAAGTCACTCTAGGACTTTCTCTTCGACACTTAAGTCTTCCTTTGCCCCATCAATCTCTGTATTTATTTGTTCCATGAATGGTTCAGGCACCTCCTTGTCATTTATCTCCTCTTATGCATTTCTTTTCAGCTTAAGGTTTGTTTTAGGAATAACTCTTGATTCAGTTTCCTTTCCTTTCGCTGCTTCTTTTGAAATTTCGCCATCTCTTGAAAAACCTGAATTGATTCTCATTGGAAGTGTTTTTTCAAATCTAAGCACCAGGATTTTCCTGGTGGGGTTTGTTTGTCCTTTTCTTGTAGGATACTTCCTAGAAGTCATCATTTTCCTCCTGTGCTTATCCTGCTTCTTTTGGCACTATTGATCCCACTGCTTCCATGTGATTCAAGGGGCATTCCTTGTACAGGTGCCCGTATTCATGACACTGTCTACAATGAAATGGGATATGCTCGTAATCAAGCAGTTTTTTCCATACTGCCCCTTGGTACTCTAGTTCAAATGATTCAGGAAGCAGTTCCATAATATTCATATATACACATATTTGAGCATATGATGTATATCTCTATCTCCGAGTAGCGTCTGTCACTTTGACGAATCTGCCTATGGAGTTACCGATCCCTTCCAGAACTTCAAGATCCCAAAAGTCCAGTGGAAAGGAAAATAGGTGAACCCATACTAGGGCTATCATGAATTGCTCCTAGTCTAGGTTATAACACTTTTCCTAGAACCTCATGAAGAGCCTAGCATTATAGTAGAAATAGGGTCCATTTTCGAAGATCCACTCCTTATCCTCCAAGTTGGTAAAAATAACTATGAAAAATCCCCTAGCTCTGATTTTCAGGTCAATATGGCTGGAATAATGAATCTTTGGTTCTTAATGGTTTGTGGGGGGAATTGTCCTCAATGATGGTTTTTCCAGTGAGCACCCATTACCGATCTGCCATTAAGGCTAACTGTTGGAGAGGTAAATCCCCTCTACGGATAGAGGCGATCCCTACTAGCCCAAAGGGGGTCTAGAAACAATCAAACAATGCTACACTGCAGGTTCCTAGCTGTAATTAACAAGTGGGTAAAAAGATACCTACTTGGATTCCAACGCTATGTTTGTCGAAGAGATGATCCTCTCGCTCCTTCGCTCCAGGCGATCATAGTCCTCCACTATCCTCACGGACGGACACCTGTACAAGCAAAGAGAGAGCAAACACAAGCGTAAAATCTACTAAAAACAACTATGTATCAGTCAGGAAGGATACAATTTACATTAATCATTCATAGGACAAATGGAAATGGAACCATAAGAGTAGTCATCTATCTTTATTAATCAGAAAATAGAGTAAGGTACAACCGAAGTCCTGACGCTGAGTCCTTCTCTAAAGGGTCCAGCCAGCATGTCTTCCAAGCATTCACCTTTGAAGTAGATCTCCCAAGTCAAAGAGGTCTCTCTCTCACATACAAGGCAACAAACTCATGACCTTCCTCAAGCTCAAAAGCAATCCTCACACAACACACCAAATGCCTACAAAGAGCAGCCCTAATGCACTAAGAAT
>APFE030334519.1:5383-46212 GCA_000404065.3 Pinus taeda | reverse complement strand
AAGATGAAACGCCAAATTGTGGGCCCCGTTTTTGGGTAAGTTGGTACATCAACTTCCCGAGGTCGCGAATTGGTCGTCTTATCTCCGTTTGACGCCCATGATAGCCCGTTGGAAATATCTCTCCGAGGACTACGACGGAAAAGACGATTTTTAGACAAAAAAATCGTTGGCGGTAGATTTCCCAAAAAACGTTGTTTACGGCCTCAAAACAGCTCCAGAAGTTTAGGACCCGAAAAGCTGCTAAAAATAGTAAATTGTGCTATAATTAAGGAAACTGAAAAAAAAACTACACAAAGCACTAGAGGGGATCCAAGTCGAATTAGCGGGTGGCCACCAATATCCACCTGGATCACTAGCCTTTGCCTCTACCTCAATCCTCCAAGAGCATAAGTCAACACCATCCAATTTTGATGAAAATTGCCTAATCAATGATTTTGGCTTGAATGAAGAGTATATTTTTGCCAAGGCCATCACAAAGGAGTTTAACAATCAACACCACAAACATTGGGGTACATAAAGGGCTTCCTGCTCTTGATTAAGTGCCAACCCCATATCCTCGTATTTAATAGAATCCAATGAAAATGTTGAAATCCTACCAATCCTAAAATCCTAAAAACCAGTAAGTCTCATGAATTTCTAATGGGATATGAAATTCTAATTTCTCCATATCTATGTTGCAGGAAACGGCTCCCAAGGTAGTGTACCCGTACACAAAACTTACTGAAACGTTGTCGAAACGTGACGGAAATGCGGCTGAAACTCCTTGGTGGCATTTCTTGATTTGGAAACACCACCAAAACATTTCAGGGGCGTTTTTGCCCAAATATGCCTCGTTTTTGCACAATTTTGCACTGTTTATGTGACTTTTTTGCTTCTGTGGGCTCACTCAAGCACCCAAGAATGTTGTGGGACCCTTCTGTGGCCAAAATAGATTTAATATAACACTAAATTTTATATCTAATCACTCCACAAACTAATTTATCTCTAATCAATCCACGCTCTAGTTATGCTAAAAAACAACTTGTTCTATTTATGTTAATGAAGATGAGGATTAGGATTATATGTAATTGTATTTGTCATTAGCTCATGTTATATTTCAATTCCAACATATATAGCCAAGTATACAGGGTGATTTTGGATGTAAAGCCTCATGTATAAAGGTTGATTTTCAAATCTTGGATGTACAACCTCATTTATAAAGGATAATTTTGGATTTTTAATCATGTAATCATCTATGCGAGTTAACATACACTGGATTTTCCTTCTAAAATGTCATTTATGTGTCTCATTCTTTTTTTCTTGCAAGATGTGTTATTAACTTATTTATAAAAAATTACATACGTACATATATACATATATATATATATGATGTTTCGCTTGACGTTTCCATTTTTTAGGGGTTACATTTCCAACCGTACTCGTTTCAAAAACTTTCGGACATTTCGGTGTTTCATGCAACTTAGCTCCATATGGAGTCCGATTAGGTTGGAACCACTCTCAAACATCCCAAAACATTTAATGCAATTTTAAAAATTTAACTAAAAGGATAACAAGCATAAAAAAATTATTGCCAACATTTTCGGTCAAACCTAGTCAAAATTCAAGTCATGTCAAAAAAGGCAGCGATTTATTGTTGGAAACGCATCATACAAATGTTGATATGGCGCAAAAATGCATTTCCAACCACAAAACATGTTTCCCACATGTGGGATGCATTTGAACAATCGGAAATGCAAGGATGTACCACACATGTTTCCATATGGAAACAAGCCTAGGGCAACCCTATACTAGACATTTGCTATGACATAAGCCTAAGTAAATTAGCCCTATTACCAATATGATCTATACACCACCTTAGATATTCCAATGATTGGCTCAACCAAAACAAGTCTAAACTTCAAAGGGACGCAATGGGCCTATGCTTGACTATGCAACTATATTTTGTATTTTTAACATTTTAACAAAAATAAAACACACCATTTAAACTCTTTAACTATTGGGACATATAATATGCATTACAAAAGCAAAGGCACACAAATGAACACAAATATTTACCCTATAAACACATACGAGAAAACCATCATTCAAATGAAGGGTTGTGCATTCCGTCTTCTTATATTATGGAGATAACAATGCAGATTACAAAGCCTTCCAAGCTTATTGGGAATTTATGAAACATTAGTCTTCTAAAGTCCTCTACAATATGATTTTGTCTATTTTTCTATGTTAGCATATCCTTCGCACTCTTACTCAAACTCTAGAATATTTGATGGCTAGTGAAAAAGGGTTTCCCCCCTTCGACTAGCTTTTGATATCTAGATTTAGGTTAGGTATAGGGTCTACGGTGCTTTTAGAAGTCTCTAGTGAAGTCCTCCACATTACTAATAATCCATATTCAAAGTATGGTGGACAGAGATGGTCATTTCTTCAACATGTGGGGAATATTTGGACCATTGCCTTGTCAAAGGCCATAACTTTTGCATACACACTTTGTTTTAGGTGTATGATAGCATGTCGCAAAGATCTCGATGACAGGGCCAAATTTTGAATTGGCTTAAGAAAGCCCAAGGAAACCCTCAAATGTAACTAGGCATAAAAAATGTTGTTTAGGGCCCCAAAAATGTGTCAGAAGTTAATGTCCCAAATGATAACAAACTCAAGATGAGGGTTTATTTTCACTAGTAGCTACATGTTGATTTTGATCACCTCATCCCCCATGTGAATAGGATACATCAGTTATGCCATGTACAGGAGACTAAGACAAAGGAGGACTTCATCTTTAGTTATCCCATATATTATGAGATTTGCAAGAAATATCATTGTTTACACCTCAATTCGAGAGGGTTAGGAGCTACCTTTTTTCACTATCCTAATCAAAGGTGCATGGCTCTCTATGTAGGTGATCACCCATATATGATAAATCTAACAAGGATTATGCAAACGTAATTCCAACAGGTTGATCATTTCTTTCTTCCAACATATCTCAATAATTTAAGGCATTACATGACACACAAATACCCCAGACATGGGTGTAGAGGGCATTAGGTGAGTGAGACAATGCACATCTTCTTAATTTCTTAAAAAACCACCCACTTATATGAGGCCACAAAGATGCACTTATTATATTTTTGTTCTGGCATGAAGATGTCTACTAGTACAAATTAAGTAGTCAAGTTTCCAGTACTAGATTTTTCTTTTCAGCCTCAAATGTATTTTTCTCCAAGGAAAACACCATGCAAAAAACCCCCAAGTACTTCCCCATGATCCATGGATGGTAAATGGGGTGAACCATCATACCTGTAAAGACTGAAAAACTTAAAATTTCACGCACTGAAAACTGAAATATGCAGAACCGTAAAATAATGAAAAACTTACCTGAACTGCTGTCGACTGGTAAATTGTTGTCTGCTCTCGTTCTCTGAAGTTGAATCGATTACTGGGAAACCAATTCCTCCCAGCCAATTCAGTAAGCTTCACTTACTGCCCCCGTGCCCAGAACCTTAGATCAATTTCAGCTGCTTCCGTTCCTGTTTCGATCTTCCTCTGCCCTCTCAGTTTTCTCCTCTTGGTTCCCCCTTCCTCGGCCCTCTCAGTGGTTTTATACTGAGGGGTTCAGTGGCCGCCTCCCAACCTTCCCCCACCGCTGGTGCAGCTCTCGACACCTCCCACATGCATCTCCTTAGATATTTGCTGATCGGAGGTTGCTGTCGACTGCGTAGAGGTTTCATTTATGAGTTGAATGATCTTTTCAAAAGGTTACGCCGTATGTTTCTTATATAGTTTATGTTAGGTTTATTTGCTTTAATATATATTTCCATTATTTTATGAACTTTAAACTTTATACATATTAAAGTGTAAACTTTATATTAATTTATACCATTTAATTTATATCATTTAACTTATATCATTTACTTATACTAATTTATATCATTTAACTTATATTAATTTATACCATTTAATTTATATTATTTAACTTATATCATTTACTTATACTAATTTATATCATTTAACTTATATTAATTTATACCTTTTAATTTATATCTTTTAACTTATATCATTTAATTTATATTAATTTATACCTTTTAACTTATATTTTATATCATTTAACTTAGACTGATATGTAAATGGGTTGTTACATACACTCCCCCTTCGGAAAACTTCGTCCCGAAGTTAGAGTTTAGGCTTAGAGTTTTAATGGACAATTCCGGCACCTTCCAAGTTCCCAAGCTATTCTAAAATCAACCTATCCTTCCTAATCTCTTCCGCTCCCATCCTATTCGTCCTCTACTGGAGTATGCCATGACGTCAGTTTTACTGACTCAACCATGCATAAACCCTAAGGTGACAGCGTCGGTTATACCGACCTGATTCCCAGTAGGCATCCGATAGTCATCATTACACGTCTAGGGGAGCGTGACTCGCACAGTCCTCCCATGACTCCAGGGTTGGAGGATAAACGGTGGGCAACACCTCCACCCCTCCCAGTAGAACTTAGGGTGAACACCCTATCATAGAATTACTTGGAGCTTTAATTGTTCTGAGGTTCTGTCATCACGTGGTTATCCAGTAATCGATTCATCTTTACTTTACCTGCAATTATACACCTACTCATGCATTTGGAAAATGTGCATTAGCATATTCAAACAACCCATGTATTATTCAGTATAACATATTTTACCATTTTCTATGCATGTCCTTTGAATTCAATCTAAAATGTAGTTGTTTCCTGAGTTCTATTGATCATTTTTGACATGTAAAAATAAAACAAGTTACAACATCTAAATTTCCATTAGAAGTAAAACCCTTTAACTGGCTTAACTTTCCTTTGGTAGCTATAATTTAAGAAAATTAACCACATATATCGTTTTGGTATCCACGTACTAGCAGAAATTTAAACATAAATTATGTCATACAATCTTATGTTTAATCAAAATCATTCAAAATGATTCTGGTTCTCTAATTGCAATGAAGTAAAGTATACACAAAACATAATTTAAAATCCTTCAAAATTAACATAGCCTAGGGTATCTTTGACATATGTCCTCTGTATTTTCCCAAGTTGCGGATCCAGGACTATACTTGTCCCATTGGACCTTAACTTGGTCCACCAAGCGGTTCCTGAGCTGTCGAACCCTACGTTCCAGAATACGTAAAGGTTCGACCGATATTACTCCCTCGTCCGATACCTGCAATTCCTTCCATTGAAGGTTATGAGATAGATTAGCTATATAATGTCTTAATACAGAAACATGAAATACATTATGAATTTTATGCAGGTGAGGTGGCAGGGCAAGATGATAGGCAACAGGTCCCACTCTTTCCACGACTTTAAATGGCCCAATAAATCTGGGTGATAACTTTGCCCCTTTCCCGAATCGAATAGTACTTTTATTTGGCTTGATGCGGATGAAAACCTGATCCCCTACTTCATACCTCCTATCAGTTCGGTGAGTGTCAGCATAACTCTTCTGTCTATCCTGAGCTTCCTTTAATCGTTGCCTAATTTGCCTTACCTGCGCTTCCATTTCATGGATTAATTCAGGTCCTATTATCACTCGATCTTCTAACCTGTCCCAACTTAACGGTGTCCTGCAAGGTCGGCCGTATAAAGCTTCAAATGGAGGCATCCCAATCGAACTGTGGTAACTGTTGTTGTATGCGAATTCAACCAAGGGTAAATACTTTTCCCAGTGTGATTGCTGATCCATTACATACATTCACAACATGTCTTCAAGTACTTGGTTTACTCTTTCAGTTTGCCCATCCGTCTCAGGATGGTAAGCCGTGCTTAAATTTAGCTGAGTACCTAAGGCTGTCTGCATGCACATCCAGAATCTGGAAGTGAATCGCGAATCTCTATCGGATATAATCTTCTTAGGTACTCCATGAAATCTGATAATCTCATTTATGAATACTCAAGCCACGTCAGCAACATCATAAGTATCTCTTACCGGAATAAAATGGGCGCTTTTTGTTAATTTATCCACCACTACCAGAATGACATTGTGTTTTTGAGAAGTAAGAGGTAGTCTAGTGATAAAATCCATAGAAATGGTCTCCCATTTAGACATAGGAATGTCGTGGGGTTGTAAGAGGCCCGCTGGGTCACAATGATCTGCCTTTACTTGCTGACATTCCATACATTTTGCAACAAATTGAGTGATATCACGCTTCATACCTGACCAAAAGAAGAGCTTCTTGGTATCCGCATACATTTTCCCTACGCCAGGATGAGCACAATAAACTGCTCTGTGAGCCTCCCCAAGAATGGTATCCCGAAGATCTTTATCATCAGGAATATACATCCTCCCGTGGAATCATAAGATCCCATCGTGTTCTAGTCATATCCCTCAAATTTAGATTCTTTTACCCTGCTACCTTCAAGACTTGCTCTTACCTTTAAATACCAGCTGTCTTTCATAAGTTGATCCAGTACTCGCTGTCTTAAGTCTACTTTAATGGGTATGAGAGAAAATATCCGAGGTCTTCTGCTTAAAGCATCTGCCACGACATTTTCTTTTCCTTCAATGTATGATATCCCGAAGTCATATTCACTTAAAAATTCACTCCATCGCCATTGGCTTGCATTTAAGTCTCTTTGGGTGAACAAATATTGCAAACTTTGATGGTCGCTCTTAAGTGTAAAACTTCGTCCCACTAGATAGTGTCTCCAAATCTTTAAAGCTAGTACTACAGCAGCTAATTCTAAATCGTGAGTAGCATAGAGCTCTTCATGAGGTTATAACTTCCTGGAAGCATATGCTATTACTCCTCTATCCTGCATCAACACTGCACCCAGTCCCTGCTTGGATGCATCAGTGCATACTGTAAAATCTTTGTCCATGTCAGGGACTCTTAAAATTGGTGCACTGGTGAGTAGTCTTTTGAGTTCGGAGAATGCTTTGCTGCATTCCTCGGTCCATTCATACCTAATACCTTTCCGTTGAAGAGTTGTAATTGGCTTCGCGATTTTGGAGAACCCCTCTACAAATCTTCGGTAATACCCGGCCAAACCCATAAAGCTTCGAATCTCATGAGCATTTCTCAGTATTGGCCAATCCATGATCGCTTTTACTTTCTCAGGGTCTACCGAAATCCCTTCACCTGAAATTATGTGCCCCAAATAATGAATCCTTTCTTGAAAGAATGAACACTTCGATAGTTTTTCTGTACAACTGGCATTCTCTAAGACAGGACAATACTATCCGCAAATGATCTTCATGCTCTTTCCTATTCTTGGAATAGATGAGTATATCATCTAAAAAGACTTGCACAAATTGATCCAGGTATTTACAGAAAACGCTATTCATAAGATTCATGAATACAGCTGGTGCATTGGTTAACCCAAATGGCACCACAGTGAATTCATAATGACCAAAACGTGTCCGGAATGCAGTTTTGGAAATATCATTCTCAGAAATCCTTAACTGATGATAGCCTGATCGAAGGTCAATTTTTGAAAAGACAGCAACTCCTTTCATTTGATCAAAAAGATCGTCAATTCGAGGCATAGGGTATTGATTCTTTACTGTAGCTCGATTCAATTCTCGATAATCCACGCATAATCTTAAAGTTCCATCCTTCTTCTTCACGAAAATTACCGGAGCGCCCCAAGGTGATGTGCTGGGCCGAATATGCCCTACATCCAGTAGTTCCTTCAATTGGATCTGCAGTTCTCAAAGTTTTGGCGCCATCATTCTATAAGGTGCTTTAGAGATTGGTTGGGTACCTGGTTTTAACTCAATAGTAAGGTCCAACTCTCTTACCGGAGGTAATCCAGGTAGTTCTTTTGGAAATACATCTGGAAATTCGGCCAACACCGGATATTGTCCTAGAGATGGCCCTTTTTCTTGGCTTACTTCTTGAATTACATAAGCCTGACAACCTTTCCTTAAGCAACACTTCATCTGCATTACTGAAATGTAGCGTAAAGAGACTTCCCTCTTGATTCCCTGAATTTGGATGGCTTCTCCTTCATCATTTATGCCTAGAATCCTTTTCCCATAACAGTCTACCCAAGCTCGGTGAGCTTCTAGCCAATCCATACCTATGATAAGATCATATGTTCCTAATGCGGTGACATAAACTTTTAGTTTAGTCAAACAGACCCCTAGGCCAATTTCGCATTGATCCACACTCAAGCCTACGGATTGGAGTTCTCCTGAGGCCATTTCCACTTGATGGAAATCATTTTGTCTACGAGCTGCCAACCCACATTTGTTTAATGCATATGAAGAAATGAAACTATCTGTGGCACCAGTATCAAATAATATTTTGAGTTTTATACCATTGATAGTACCTGAAGATTCTATTACCGTGGATTGATGTGCTGCTTGGTCACGGTCGACCACTGCATGGATTCTATGGTTACCCCGGTTGTCTGAATTTGGCTCCTTCCCAGCCCTATGCAATATATTCGACGAAGCTCCGGGGCAATCCCGTTGGAAGTGCGGTCCTCCACATCCCCAACAATTAAGTGGTGCAGGTCCTCTTGAGTCAGGGCGTGAATTTCTAGAGAACGAGCTTCGTCCTCTCGCATTGGTTCCTCTCGAATTCCTCCCTCCGCTCGTGGTCCTTTGAGATGCCCAGGGACTGGTGTTTGATGATCCCGCAGCTATAGTGTTTACTGCCATGGGTGCTCCCGCTCCTATATTTCTTGGGGCAAACCTGTTACTGTACAGCGGCCTCGAGCTACCCCCCCTGAAAAAGTTCCGGGGAGTCTTTCCTGGAAATCCTGTTTGGACAGGCCCGGCTGGCCCCATATCCCTTTTGATCCCGAGGTGCTCTTCTGCATAACGGCCACATTCAACTGCCTCGGCTACGGATGATGGCTTCCACATGCTTACCAAGGCTCGGATGCGAGGGTTTAACCCAAAAATGAATCTTTCAGCCTAACGTTCATTTGAGTCTAAGTAATGAATGTATTTTACCAGTTCCATAAACCTTATCTCATACTCTTCCACCGTTTTACTTCCCTGAACTAACGTATGAAAGGCTCTTGCTTGCTGTTGCTGAAAGTACGGAGGTAAATACTTTGCGCGAAACCTTTCCTCAAACAGTTCCCAAGGGACACTATCTGATGTAAGGTGCAGTTGTTTTTCAAGATTTCCCCACCAAATCAAGGCACTTTCGCTGAGTTGAAACACGGCAATTTTTGTCTTTGCCAAAGACGAATATTCTTTTAACCCAAAACATCTGTTCATTCCCTCCAACCACGCTTCGGTGCGTTCCCCTGCTCGGCCTCCTGAGAATTCCGGGAGTCTGATTTTTTGAAGCTCTCGAGAGATGTCCTCTGTCGACCTTCTGGGCTCAAAATTCTTTGGTTCCGCTGAACTGGTAGCCAAATGAGGAGATTCCTCCTTGGTCTTAGCCTTAGTGGTTTCTTTTAATGTTGCTAATAAGGCTTCCAAGGAGTTCATTATTACAGTTAACTCTGGCGCTGGGGCGGTTGATGTTGATGAAGGTCTCGGTGGTGACGTTGGGGATGATGATGACGACGACGGCGGCATTACGGTTGGTGATGCCGCCCAATCACGTCGTCGTCGCTCATATGTCTTCACCATTTGCAATGGTTCCTGAACACACAATAAAATTTTATCAAAGTTATGAGGTAGACGACCGAATTTTAACACGTAACATTCTTTTGCGATAATACATTTAGAAACGGGTATAGTTTTGCTATTTTTACCCGCTAGGCGGATCTTACTGGTACCGAGGTCAAGGAGGATGGTCTCGCGACCTCCTTGTCCTATGCAGGGTATTCTATCCTAAAATGAATAATGCAGAAGAGTATAGATCTTAAACATCCCTGTTAATATGCAGAGGGGGATGCAACATTGAGAGGGTTTCGCATATAAAATCTGCAATCAGGCTTTACTTCAGACAGCTTGGGGAGGTGGAAGGCCTGTGGATCGGGAATAAAACTTCCCCGATTAACCATAGGCTCATGTTCCAGCACTCCAGTCTCTGTCTGCCTGCCTACGGATTATGAGGCATGACTTTGTATTTGTTTCAACTTAAGTGAAGATAAACAACATAATGAAATTTTGAGGACCTTTGAATACGTAATTTTTGCTATTCCAGAGAAAGAATACTGAAACACAAGGGAATGCAATAGCTGGAAAACTTTGCCACAAAGTGCGTTGATAACATACCCACCATACCTCAACTAGTCATTACATTTGGGAGAGGTCATACATATATTTTGAATATAAATTACTTGGATATGGATTAAGTCCGTAAAAGAAGGGTTTTTTTTTTTTTTTGGTTCCCTATTAGTTTGACTTTTAGCCTAAAATTTACCGTAGACATGCCATGATTAACATCTAGAAGAGATACAATTTCATCAATATCTCATAAAAGTAGATTGAGTTTAAACGGAGGAATAATTTAGGATGAAATGTGATGTCTGTAGTGCCTGATGAGGGTGAGGATCTTACCCTCCTCCAAAGGACACCGGAAAAATATTCATATCAGCAAAATCGGATGCAGAAACCCTGACAACACTCATTCCAGTTACTTGCACATACTTTGATAGTAAAAGAACTTTTCAATGTTCTTCTTTTGTCCATAACTTTCATAAGTAAGAAAACAGATTGTGATTTCGTCCGATCCCACTGTGAAGATGCGTTCTAGAGCTTGGAGAGCTTAGGAATAGTATGCTTGTCTGTTAAAAAGTATCTGTCTGCTATTTTAAGTCTTAACTGCAACTTAGCCCATCAGTATTTTCAACTTTCAAATGAGTAAAAATCTAGGATACAATTGGAACATTTATCTCACTGCATACCTGCCAAATGATTTAATTTTGTATGGCAGATGAATTTTATACTTATTTATTTGATTGAGAATTAAAGTTATCAGGTTTCTTGAAAGAATATTTTCCTATAAATCAGGTGTCTTAAAAAGAATCTGCTCTTATATATCCGCCCCAATCCAGATGAATAGGTAACTTATCAGGGTTACTGGCTGGCAGGTTTTCTGTTTTTACTGTAATTTTTAGGTTATTCTTAATTAAATTTTTTTAATAGGAAATTGATAAATTAACTAAAGTGGAAGTGTTGTATTTGGAAGCATCTATCCTTTATCTTTATAGTTAACAGACCAGTATATCATCCTACCAAAAATAAAACGTAGTGGAGAGAAATCACAATCAAATTTCCAGCCAATCAAACTAAGACTACTTTATATAAAAAAGAAATTTACGAAAGAAGAAAATTCACAATCAAATTTCCAGCCAATCAAACTAAGACTACTTTATATAAAAAACGAAATTTACGAAAGAAGAAAATTTTTAACATTATTTAAAAACAAGAATACTTTAAAATATAGAGCAATGAAATCCTCTTAAGTGGATTGAGGAATCCAGAAATTTTCTAGGATTCAACTACAATATGGGTGAGTTTAACTATTTGGGAATTTGCAATCGAACTTTAATTCATCGTCCCAAAAGCACATAAAAAGAATGACACTGTGGGAAGATTTAGAAGAAGCTGATCTCAAAATATGATTCAATAACAAGAAAATGCCTTACTCCAAAACGTTCATTTTTATTGACCACGGGTTTCTGTTTCAAGTCTATTGGAAAAACAAAAGGGATTCTATTGCGTGAGACCAAAATTAAACATTGAATCCTTATCTTTTTATTTTGGAAATCCGGAGAGGTCAAAATTTTATGAAAAAAATAATTTGAATCCCCGTGCGTTCGAATTGATTTTTAACATCTTATGCTTTCCGCTTTATTCATAGTCATCGATTGGTTGTCGATGGAGAATGCATTCTCCTATTTGAATTTAATAATTAGAGATTGCCCAAGTTCAGGGTTCAGCGAGAAATTCCTGGCTTTTGGCGAGTCGAAAATAATGCGGAAATACGCCCTTTTCGAAAGGGACAGCCCTGACCGATTTGATAGCCCGGAGCAGCATCTCATGCAAATTGTAACGGGCTCCATTTCTGGATCCCGAGATGGATGAACCAGCGGCAGCCAAGCGCATAAGTCCTACAACACCCTGTCCGTGGATTAAGCCACGAGGACCAGATGGCTGAGGACGGTACGCAGAACGTGATGGCTTAAGGCACGCGGACCATGAAATCTGTCATAGTTATAAAATTGGATAAATATTATTATCCCGGCCCGTAGATGCCCGACTTTGGTTGTTTCCCGATGGATTTCCTCTGCATCAAGACGGGATGAGACCCTAACCATATGACTATGGATAATGCAGGAGCGTGCGGTTGTGCTATCAGCAGTTACCCGATTAGAGGTGAAATTGAAATTTGGATATATAATAAAATAATTGACTCACTTCCCTCTTCGGTTATAACGCGGACGTAGAACCAGCGGAAGGACTCCTGTAGCGGCGGGTGGGACCGGCCTTTTAAAGCCGAAGGTCGCAGGTTTGAGGAGTCATAGAAACACAGCCCCGACAAATTCTCGGATTTCCGCCTGGGAAACAGGTCGCTGGGCTTCAGGACCTCGACGGAAGCTACACGAGAACGAAAATACGGGACAGAGGACTCCCATCAAGCACACAAAGATTTGGGTAATACAATTACAGTACTAAGGGCAACCGCGAGGAATTTCCCTGCTGATATCCACCAGCGTAAACCACGCCAAGCGTAATTTAAGACGGCCTGACTTAAATTTGGGATTGTTCTAACAAAACCTCAACACCACAGGGCAACGGATATTCAATGTACAGGACAACACCACAGTTTAAGAAATCAGAATTATCGATTTCATGTACCCGCCTGCTCTTCAGAAACAAACGCTAGCCTCACCATGTGCGAAACCTCTCTTAAATATTAACCCACCAACGGACTGGTAACAGCACAATCGAATTCGTATGGAAACCATAAACCAGAGGTCGCAGGATTAAGGGCTCCGATACCATGTGTAATGACCATAATTAAACATTAACTAGAATCTGAAGTACAAAAAGCCTGAAGAAATTAAATTTGTACTTACCTCAACTGCGGCTGAATCTGCTGGTGCTGCTGATGCTGATTCTGGTGGTGCTGTCGTCGCTGTTTTGATCTAGTCTCCGGAAGACCAATACCACCCAACCAGATTGAGCAACCTAGCTGCTCAATCCAGAAAACTTCACAACAGAAGTTCTCTATCCCTTCGTGCCCAGAACCTCAAACAGCTTAAAGCTCTTCCAATGGACAATTAACTTCTTCCTGGTTTTCTCCTGGTGAATTTCTGCTCCAGGTTCTTTCTGCTCCTCAATTCTTTTCCCCCCCCTTCTCTCGGTTCAGGCCTCTGCTATTTATTACCGGCCTGGCGGTGGCTGCCCTCTCACTTGCAGCCACCGCCTCCCACGCATTGATGGCCCTCAGATATTTTCCAATCCTCCTCTGCATTCTGCAATAAGTGTTCAGTTGGTTTGGACAGCTCTTGTTTAAAAGTTCGCTGGTACCCTTTTATAATTTTACATTATAATGTCATAAGGTTTAATTAATATATTTTATAACATCACATATATATTTTACCAAATTAAGTGATATATTAACCTTTCTTATATATGTTATAAAGTTTTTTAAAGTTTTATAAACTCATATTATAAAGTTTAAGATATATTTTATAAAATTAAAATATTACATATATTATAAAGTTTTTAAAGTTTTTAAAATTTTATTAAGGGTTGTTACATTCAGCGTCTTGCTTTCCTTGAAGGTCCCATGAGGTGCAGCTTGTTGTTCAACTTCCTTCAAAGTCCTTTCAAGCCAAGGAGGTCTCTTTCTAGTCTCAGGTATAATGACTCTTCGTGAGTCAACAAATTCATGTGGATCATCTGATTCTTCATGAGGATCTTGTTTCATAGTTTCAAGTTCTTTAGATTTCGATTCCACATTCTTTGGATCCACCTGCATGTCATCATTAGAGTCCAAGCGTGATCCCTGGGACTTCTAGAAAGCAACATCCTTCTAAAAAATATCTTTCGTACAAGTTTCAATAGAATTTTGTCTTGGTATAAGACCCTGAATCCCTTTGAATTTTCACTGTAGCCAACAAAAGTTCCTTTCTTCCTAGAAGTTTCCAACTTTTGTTCTTTTTTCCTTGGGCCCATGAATATAAATAGTAGAACTATGTGAAAATTTCATCTATTGCAGTAATTGGAAATTTTTCTCCTAACTGTACATTTAATTATGCAGTCTATTTGCTATTGCAAATAATGAATAAAATCACAACTACAATTTTCACCATAAAAATACTGTGGAAAACAAAAATATGAAAACTGAGAAATTCTAGCACACAAGAATTTTGACACCGTTATTTTTGGACAACTGTCCCTGGAAAAACCCAACTTGGGAAAACCGATGCAACATATGAGGGTTTTATTACTATTCTTCAACAACAAAGCTAAGTACAATAATTTGGATGCCAAACTGGCAATCTGATTTGAGAGAATCACTGGCAAAATTATTTTGAGGAACTTTCCTCACACCACAGTTGATTTCAGCGCTCGAGATTGGCCCCTTGACGATTCGTACTACCTTCCGTGTCAGCCTCTGCACACTACTTACGCAGGTCTTGTTGTTGCTGCCTCTGGAAACTTCTGAAATCTACAACTTTGTTTCTATTTGGCTCTAGAACAGATTCACTGGTCCTCTTGATCAAAATCCAGGTCACCAACTACTGAATCAGCTACTCCTCCAGCTAGATCGAACTATGTTACTGCGGCTTGCACAGTCCTTGCACAGTCCTTTTGGGCAAACTCGGACTCCCTCAATTTGACTCTTCCAACATTGAGAACCTCCACCAGAATACTACTTCACTCCTCTGCCACCCGCTACTCGATCTCTCGCTCGAATCCTCCTGCTGTATTACTCTGTTACTAGAAAATCGATTTGCGTAGATCACTGAGTATCTGCACTAGTATATTCTCCAAGTGCCCATCAATTTCCTCTTATAATCCACTGTTGGAGCACCAACGACCAAGATTAAAACTTAATCAGTGGCTAGGACCATCTTAGAGTCGATTTGTGTGAGTTTCTAGATGATTCGCACTTTGACATAAATAACTATGATTAATTAACCATATTCCCTAAGTTTAGACTTAGGAAATATTTAAAAATCGGCTAATAATCTAATTAAACCATCTCAAAGTGGAATTTCCATAAACGATTTTTGGGTTCTAGAGATCTTACGTATTCCAGTCTCCACCAAATTTTGTGGCTAGAACAGATCTGATGGTACAAAAACTAACACTCCCTCTTAGCGAGGATTGTGTTCTTTCTATTGCTGCACATTCTACCACAACACCCTGTCTTTGTATCACCTCCTTTCATGCTGTTGATGTCTGGCCATGTTGCCCACCAACCACTGTGCAACTTTGATACTACATCTATGTTGTTGCTGATACTGCATCTGCACTACATCTCTCTCTCATCTATTGTTGCTGTGACTGCGACCACTGCAACTGAGAAGCATCCAAAATAATCTATCTTTGCTACTGAAATGGGTTCTCCACCATACCCATCTATTCTCTGAAATAGATGAACTTAACTCTCCTTATAGCTTCGTGAGTATATTTGCAACCTTCTCTTCTGTGGGAACATATTATAGTTGGACTGCTCCACAGTGTACACAATCTCTGATGAAATGAAATCGAATATCTATATGTTTCGACCTGTTATGAAACACTGGATTCTCAGAGAGCTTGATGTAACTCTGATTATCACAATAAACACTGGTTGTCTCCATCCTCTGCCAACAAGCTTACTAGCAGCTTCTGAAGCCATATAGCTTCGCACGTAGCTGTGCTAGCTGCCACGTATTTAGCTTTTGCAGAGCTCAGTGCTATTGACTTTTGCTTCCTATTGCACCACGAAAACACCCCTAATCCAACGCTGAAGCAATACCTGGAGGTACTTTTCCTGTCTACTAAACTGTGTGCCCAATCTGCATCTGTGAACCCACATAGTTTGACGTCATTCCCTCGAGTATATCTCAATTCATGCTCGACTGTTTCACGCACATAGCTCAGAATATGCCTCGCTACTGCTCAATGTACCCTCTTCAGCTCTACCATAAATTGATTGAGGGTATTGAATGCGATGCAAATATCTGGCTTAGTGTTGATCAGATACATGAGAGACCCAATAAGCTATCTATACAAGGTGGGGTCGACATCCTTGTCATCTGATGCATCTATCTTCTTCCAATTGGTTATCATGGGTGTAGACATGGGTCTACAATCCTTCATTCTGAACCTTTTCAGAATATCAGTGGCGTATCTTCCCTGCTAGGGATGATCTCCCCATCCTTTTGCCACACTTTGATATACCCCCAATTAATAATTTTGCTAAGGGAATTCTCAATTTTGCAATTTTTGGCAGCTAATAAATATTTGGCATATGAACTTATGAAAAGAGGGTGAAAAAGGGCAATTTGTAAAGGTGCCACCCGCAAACATTAGAAACGCCAAGAAATTCGATGGGAAGTGGAGAGTGAGGGTCACTCCAAGGGAATACACACCCCTTGGAGGAATTCAAATTGGGTGAGAGAGGGAATTTGATGGGTGGAGCCCACAAGGAGCATGGCGGATGGCTAGCTATAAATTGGAGGTGAGGCCCACATTTTAGGGGCTTTTGATCATTTGACAAATTTTGTTGTTGCTCAAGCTATTTAGTTGAGTCACAAAGTGTTGTTGAGCACTAGAGTTTCCCAAGGAGGAAACTCACCCTTTCTTCGGTGGGCTACGAATGCCACCCTAGGAAGTCATCACCATTGTCTTGTGGAGGTAGGTAGAGGCATAACACACGTGCCATGAATTTTCTGAGCTCAGCTAGGACGTAGAACCAAACGCTATGTAGTCGCTTGGAGAGTTGGTGTCGAGAATTAGTAGCCACGTAATTTGCTGGACATTCCTTGTCAAATTCGCTGGAGGAGAGAAAAGAGTTACAGGAGTAGAAGGAACCCACTTCATCAATATGAATTTGTCTTGCAGGGCCTATGCAACATTGTCCCATGCCTGCACAGTATTTGAGTGGAGTTGTTATGGGTGGTCTTTTTTGGAGGGATTTGGAGCTGGTTTGTTTTGCAGGAGTTAGAAGGGTGCCTAGAGGAGAGTTTCCACTGTTTTGGAGAGTTGTAAAGACATAAATTCTTGTAGGTCGAAATTTAGTGGTAGTGGAGAAGTGTTGGGAATTTGGGGTCAAATTTGGAGCATCAAAACTAGAGGAAACCCTTTTTGGGTTTTTGGTGGAGAGGTCAAATTTAATTTGGTAGAATTTTTTGGGTAGTTTTCGAAGGTCAAAAATGGTCCGAAGTCAGCTAGCAGTGCAAAAATTCTAGGGCTAGTGCAATACCTTTCAGGAGGGGTCAAATTCCTTGTTTTCGAGTGACATTTCATCTCCTGGGATTGTCTAGCTTTGACAAGCCCTGGTGCACTTGTTCTTACATTGTACCCTTTCAAAGAATTAATAGAATGTTTGGTTTTGGAGCATTTTTGGCGTAATTCTTATGGATGTCTAATGTCTGTTTGAATCTTTTTTTCATGCACTTGTATTTGTATGAATTGGCTTAATATCATTGTAAAATTTTCCAGTAGGAATATTACAGTGGTATCAGAGCATGATCTTGGCGAGTTGTGGTGAAGTTAGCAAGGTCATGGAGATTTTGGGCATGCATGCATAACGACTGGGGGACTTATGGGCACTCCAATGAAGCAGAAAGGGGAGAGTACACAAGGGATCATGGAGGAGTTGATGAGACAGAACCAACAATTGAGGAGGAAAAATCCACAGGTCCTAGATAGTAGAGAGGATGCAACAAATGGTGGGGACGTTGAGTCATACCTAGCAGAGAAGCCATGTGCATGCGTGCACAACCTAGCAGTAGAACACCCATACATATGGCCAATTTGGTTGTCCTACCATGCCTCATTTAATGGATGAGCCAGAGGTGAAGCATGGGTCAAGGACGAGATCATCTTGTAGAGGAGGACAGTTAGAGGGTGAGACCCAGGGACGTTTCTGCCGGTGGAGACCAGGCTTTAGATGTCAGGAGCATGAGGAGGTTGAGCATGAGGACACATAAGATGTTGAGGGGCACATTGATATACTTAGTGTGGCGCAGGAGTCACCATTGTTGGAGACTTCATTGATAGCACCGGTTGAGACCTTGGTGGAGAGACTAGGGCCTACACCCCTAGAGCCATATGTTGATGAGGTGTCGTCCCTATGTGAGGTGCTAGAAGACACAGAGGTACCCGGAGCCATGACTAAGTTCCCTGACGATAACCACCTACAACAACATGGAGAACACATAAAGGGACGTGAGTTAGTCATGGAGGGGCACATTGTGACCCATGTAGAGCCCATGGTGGAGGAGTACGAGAAGTCATCTTTTGGGCTAGCCACCGATTTAGACCAGATATATGCACAAACCGTCAATAGAGCCGCAATACTTCCAGACAATAGCTCTCTTCAGTCTTATATAGATGGGGCTTTCAACATTGCTAGGCTACCTCTATACAGGAGAGAGAGAGAGGTGGAGTTACCTAGACATATTATATGTGTTGACCAGCCCGACGAGACGAGGCTACATGAGTTGCGCAGCGTGCAGTGTTCGTAGGTTGGAGGGCTAGTTCAGTGTAAGGGGGTTTGTGCTTTCGATCGTTTCCTTAGGGTCAGATGGCAAGAGATTTCGAGTTGGTACTCAGTGGAGTGGGCGAGGCATATTGAGTTGGTTATAGGCCAAAGTGAGAGTCAGCAAGCATGTTCAGGCATCGGGGATACTGGAGGCCCAAGTTAGCATTGGGATCCAGGTGGGACTACCTACCATTTGCTAGATACGTAGATTGACTATGGCATTGGTGGTATAGTTGAGCCAACGGTCGAGCGCACACATTTGCTGGGGAAATTTCAGTCAGCACCAGTGGCCAGTCAGTGTGTGAGGGAACTCCATGGGTCATCGGGTTATGCGTGGGGTCACGAGATAATCAACACACTCTGGCAGGAGATTGTCGAAGGAGGTGGCATTGGCAGGCCACTAGACAGTGCCTTGTATCGGGTTGGGGATTCTCCACAGTTAGTTGGGACACAGAGGACACGAAGGAGCTGAGCAGTGGTGACATCGCTATTGGTACCTAGGGAGATTCACTTCTCGGGTCCCTTCAGGAGGATTTTGAGGGGAGATGCATTTATCAGAGGGTATGATGATATGACAATGGAGGTGATGATGACAGTCGGGTGTGGAATGACGCGTACTGTCACAATTTTAGGCCATAACATCTAGGTATATGTAGGAGCATACAGTGACGAGCTGTGGCCTATAGAGGAGCACAAAGATGCATGGTTATTTGTTGTAGCATGTTGGTGTGCGTTGTGGAGTAGGAGCGACTCCTGCACTGAGTACACATAGGGAGTGTTAGGTACAGTGACACAGGCAAGATACGAAACGATACAGGATGGTCCAACAGTTGCATGGGGTATCTAGTGGTGTACAGGGATAGGCCGCAAGGTACAGTGGCATGCTGTGGAGTACGGGGATACTTGGTGATACGCAGTGGCACAGTGGTGTCTTGGAGCATTGCCTCCAAGGACACTTATGGATAGGGACATTAGGGGTACCGTTGGGTCCAGCTTACCTTGGATTCATGATGACGCAGTTGAGCTTCTGGGGATGCCATGTTTAGCCAAGAAAGGTCTTCGATTCAGTTATCAACAGATCTGAGGCAGAGAGAGGGACATCCATAGGATTACTCTTCGGTATTCTTGCAAACTCTTGATCATACCCTTGGGGACCTACCCACCCATCACTCTCTAGTGTTGCTTACGGTTGTAGAGCATTTGGTTGATGCCGCTTGATGCTCTTCGTTCAGGCAGCAGGACATGGGAGGCCCACCTTAGGAAGTTGGACGTGACACCGCGTGTCATGGGCAAGGAGGAGACTCTCCAGTTGAGACATTTGGTGGAGGGACGAGTTGACAGATACATGCTTAAGGATGGCGTGGTTGCCGAGGTAGCATAGGTTCCACTCCTGGTCTCACACTTGGGGAGTCGATTGCAAGGAAGCTGCATCATGCACTTCTGGCGAGATAGTCTGAGGCATTACAGGAGCCTGAGGGACAATGGGTGGTAGACTTTGTCTACAAGAGGGTACCCAGATTCCGAGCAGTGCCCAGGTGTATCATTAGGAGTTGGGGTAGCGGATTTCACTACATGGTCTGGCAGGAGCAGGGCAGATTGGCATGCTTGGGACATATTCCTGATACTTGGGGTCCACCTATAGTATACATACAGGGGTCAGAGATGAGGACCTGATGGGCTCTAATAGGTAGTAGTCCTATGCAGCGACAACCCATGAGGTGTGGGAGTTGCGGACCACTAGTATGGTTATGGGAACTAGGGATCCAGTTGATGTGGGGGCACTCCATTACTTAGTGAGTACGGTTTGGATAGCTAGTGATTCAGTTCATTATCAGGTTGATACATAGGGGATCACCAAGGTCTTCATCATATGGCGAGGTAGGTGGGTGTTCAGGATTGGGGCCAACCATGGAGTGATAGGTGCTGGCATTACTGAGTCCCCTTGGCAGGTTGGGCATAACCTCGATCACCACATATGTAATGGTCGAGAGTTGACGGAAATAAGGCTCTGGTACAAACATGTTAGACAGTTAGACGTGACTAGTGTTGCAGGGTCTACAAGACTGTTTCTTCTTGCGATGGGCTTGGGACCTTGGCATCACAGTACTTGACGGTTGAACTACCTTTGGGGGTGAGCTAGGTTTGACAAGGGAAGATCATTTTGCCCTTCCATTAGATTTTAGTGATTCTTTATTGGCTTGGGGGACTTCACCAACATGGAGAGATGACCAACAAGGGGAGTTCAAGGGAAGCTTGCGTAGGCAAGGATTTATCCCCACAAGAGTTAGATTGTATCTTTGTGTACCCACCCTTCGAGTACATGAGATGGATGAATTAGCAAAGCAACTGCACGGGGAGACAGACATGGCTTTATATGATCCTATTGCTTTCTTTGTTGATGGTATGCAGAGGGCTTTAGGTGCCTATACCAGGTTGTATAGTGAGTGGAGCAATGGGTGCTTCATGTTGACCAAGATGACTTGGGGTCCTAGTATCGAGGGACCCTTCCAGATAGTGTTGGGGACAAGGATGACTCAGTGGCACATTTGAGACCCCGGTATCGTTTGCAGTAGCCATTTGGGTAAGCTGATAGAGGGGGCGCTTGTTCAGGCATTGCTTGACGACAAACAATTTTTGGTGGGGAGGACTCTCATGTCCCCAATTAACAATTTTGCTAAGGGAATTCTCAATTTTCCAATTTTTGGCAGTTAATTAATATTTAGCATATACACTTAGGAAAAGTGGGTGAAAAAGGAAAATTTATAAAGGTGCCACCCCCAAACATTAGAAAGGCCAAGAAATTCGATGGGAAGTGGAGAGTGGGGGCCACTCCAAGGGAATACGCACCCCTTGGAGGAATTCAAATTGGGTGAGAGATGGAATTTGATGGGTGGAGCCCACAAGGAGCATGAGGGATGACTAGCTATAAATTGGAGGTGAGGCCCTCATTTTAGGGGCTTTTGATCATTTGGCGCATTTTATTGTTGCTCAAGTTGTTTAGTTGGGTCACAAAGTGTTGTTGAGTAATAGAGTTTCCCAAGGAGGAAACTCACCCGTTCTTCGGTGGACTACGAATGCCACCCTAGGAAGTCATCACCATTGTCTTGTGGAGGCAGATAGAAGCATAACATAGGTGCCACAAATTTCCTGAGCTCTGTTGGGGCGCAGAACCAGAAGCTACGCAGTCCCTTGGAGAGTTGGTGTCGGGAATTAGTAACCACATAATTTGTTGGACATTCCTTGTTAAATTTGTTGGAGGAGAGGAGAATTACAACAATAGAAGGAAACCACTTCATCAGTACAAATTTCTCTTGTAGTGCCTACGCAACATTGTCCCAAGCCCGCACAGTGTTTGAATGGAGATGTTGTGGGTGGTCTTTGTTGGAGGGATTTGGAGCTAGTTTGTTTTGCGGGAGTTAGAAGGGTGCCTAAAGGAGATTTTCCATTGTTTTGGAGAGCTATAAAGACAAAAACTCCTGCTGGTCAAAATTTACTGGCAGTGGAGAAGTGTTGGGAATTTGGGGTCAAATTTGGAGCATCAAAACTAGAGGAAACCCTTTCTGGGTTTTTGGTGGGGAACTACGATTTAATTTGGCAAAATTTTTTGGGCAGATTTCGAAGACCAAACAGTGGTCCCAAGTTAGCCAGCGGTGCAGAATTTCTATGGCCAGTGCAATGCCTTTCAGGATGGGTCAAATTCCTTGTTTCGAGGCAACATTTCATCACTTGGGATTGTCTAACTCGCTTTGACAAGCCCAGGTGCACTTGTTCTTACATTGTACCCTCTCAAAGAATTAATAAAATGGTTGGTTTTGGAGCATTTTTTGCGTAATTCTTATGGATGTCAAATGTTTGTTTGAATTTTTTTGCATGCACTTGTATTTGCATGGAATTTCTTAATATCACTGTAAAATTTTCCGTTAGGAATATTACACACTTCCAATCCTAGGAAATAGTATCAACCCCAAATCCTTCATATCAAACTCTGCCGCCAGGTTCCTCTTGCAGTGCTCTATGAGCCCTGATGATCCTGTCAAGAAGAGATCATCCACATACAAAACTAGGATGAGTGGCTCACCCTCTACCATCAAATAATAAAGGTTGGGATCTACATCACTCTTGACAAATTCCATCTGTTGCAAGTAGCTGTCAATCCGACCATACTACACCTTGGGAGCTTGCTTGAGTCTATATAGAGCTTTCTTCAGTTTGCACACATGAGTGTGCTTCTCATGAGTTGCGAAACCCTTTGGCTATTCTATGTACACCTCTTCCTCTATCAACTCGTTCAAGAATGTTGTCTTGATGTCCATGTAGTGAATCTGCCATCCGATCTGAGCGAAGATCTCCTCATAATCTATCCCTTCTTTCTATGCATACCCCTTTGCCACGAACCTAGCCTTGTACTTTTCCACACTACCATCTACAACATACTTGATCTTGTAGATCCTTCTAGAACCTACAACTAACCTGTCTTCAGGCCTTGGCACCACCTCCCACACATCATTTGTCATGATAGAGCTATACTCTTCTACCATGGCATCTACCCACACCTGATGTTGTGCGACATCCTAAAAGCTGGAAGGTTCTACAACTTGAGCCAACAATGCTTGGTACTTGTCAAGTTGTCTGCGCTCTCTTGTTTGTCCTAGGAGTTCTATTAAACTCCTATGTATTTCTCAATCTCTGACGAACCTCTCTGCTGGCTCGACCACTAGTTGTGGGTGGTTCAACCAGCTCCTCCTCATCATGCCTTTGTTGCTCTGTCTACTGTGAACTCCTTGAATCTCCCACCCGTGAGGAAATACTGGTACCAGTCATTGTACTCAATCCTTGTGATTGTCCTACTGCTAGTCTCACTGGCTGCCCTTATGGTTGGACCAAAGGAGCTTCTGCTGACTGATTCTGATCACCTGCAGACATCTCTCGAGATCCAATGAAACCTCGATTCTCCATGAACTTCACGTCCAGTCTCACCACAATCCTCCTACTGTTAGGAATTTAGATCCTGTATGCCTTCAACGAGAAACCCGTTCTATGTAGTTTGATCTAATTTGGTACGCTTTTCATCTGGCACGTGGCAAGAAGCAACATTGCCAAAGATCCTGAAGTGACTAACTTTTGGCTTCCTCCCTCTGAAGACCCCTTCTGGCGTTTTCTTCCCCAATTCTCTATCACGAGTCCTGTTTTGAATATATATTGTTGTGTTACATGCTTCTACCCATAAAAACTTGGGAAAATGATGGTCATACAACATAGCTTTTGCAACCCTAACTATGGTTTTGTTTTTTCGCTTTGCTACCCCATTTTGCTGTGTATTATATGGAGTTGTGCATTCTCTTCTGATGGCCTTCTTCGCGCAAAAATCTATGAAGTCTTTATCAATATATTCTCCACCATTATCTGAGTGAAGCATCTTGACCTTCTTCCTTGTCACATTCTCAACGCGAGCCTTAAACTCTATGAAACAATCGAAGACCTTATCTTTGGTCTTCAAGAAGTAGATCCATGTTTTCCTGGAATGGTCATCAATAAAGGTGACGAAGTATTCGACACCACTAAGAGCTCTAGTGGACATCAGACCACAAATATTCGAATGTATAAGTCCCAGCACACCATTTGCTCTGTTGTCACTTCTTGGGAATGTTGTCTTAGCATACTTCACAACTACTCATCCTCTGCACACATCATCGTGTTTCGTGCTAAGTTTTGGAACCCCTGTAACTGTTTCACTGAGCATCTTGAGTGTTGCATGGTGTAGATGTCCCATTCTTCTATGCCATAACTCATTCAATTCCTTCCCACTACTACTGTCACTGCCTATTAGTGCCATTGGAGAGTCGAGTTGCAACCTGTACAATCTGTTGCTTAGAACTCTAATTTGTCATAGCCTCTTCCAGCTTGAGCACTTTACAAACACTTTCTTCCGTACGAAGTGGATATCATATCCTTTGTCCTGTAACTGAGATACTGAAATTAGGTTCATACTCAATCTTGGCACATGCAATACATCTGTAGAGCTGGTGCTTGCTCTTGACTCCCTTTGAAAATCAATGGTACCTCTCCCTACTAGAGTACACTTTGTTATGTTTCCCATCGTAATCTGGAAGTCCATTTGCTCCTCATTGTAGCTGGAGAAATATTCTCTAACCCCTGTCATATGATCTGATGCTCCATTATCTATATATCAGACACCCTGTGAAGTTGATCCTGACAAGCAAGCAAATTGGTCCTCCAACCTAGAAGACAAATCTTAAGCCTCCTAAATGTCAATTATGTCCATGGTCATACTGAAGAATTTACATTGTGCTATTCCTCTTTCCATCCGACGCTGATTCTGCAACTCCAAACTGCTGCAAAACCCTCTGCATCCAACCAAAAATCTGCTCGGCAAAAATCTGAGCTGCTTTTGCTCCTTCTGACTACTGAAATCACTGTACTGGACAAATTGAATTTTTCTGCCAATCCTGTAATGAAAAATCAAACCCCTTCCTTAGCAATTCTAACTGCCTGTCCTGGGATCTGCTTAGTCTCTTTGGGAATTTCGATCTGCTGCTCCCTTTGAACAATGAAATTCCTTTCTCCGCTACTGAGCTTCTCGACTGATCACTTACGGTTCGATGCCATGTGAAAATTTGATCGATTGCACTAATTGGAAATTATTCTCCTAATTGCAAATTTAATTATGCAATTTATTTGCTACAACAAACAATGAATATAATCACAATTGCAATTTTCACCATAAAAGTATTGCGGGAAACAAAACATTGAAAACTGAAAAATTATAGCACAGACACAAGAATTTTGACACCATTATTTTTGGACAGTTGTCCCTTGAAAAACCCAACTTGGGAAAACTGATGCAACAGATGAGGGTTTTATTATTATTCTTTAGCAACAAATTTGAGTACAATAATTTGGATGCCAAACTAGCAATCTAATCTAAGAGAATCACTGGAAATATTATTCTGAGGTTTTTTCCTCACCCTGTAGTTGATTTCAGCTCCCAAGATTGACCCCTCAGCGATTCCTACTGCCTTCTGCGTCAACCTTTGTGCAATGCTTGGGCAAGCCTTGTTGTTGCTGCCTCTGGAAACTTTTGAAATCGACAACTCTGCTTCTCTCTGACCTTGGAACTGATTCATTGGTCCTCTTGATCAAAATCCCGACCACCAACTACTAAATCGATTGCTCCTCTAGCTAGATCAAACTGCTTTGCTGTTGCTGCATGTGCAATTCGTCTTGGTAAACTCACACTCCCTCAATCTGACTCTTCGACACTGAGAACCTCCACTGGAATATTGCTTCACTCCTTTGCCACCTGCTACTCAATCTCTAGCTCGAATCCTCTTGCTTAATTATGCTACTACTACAAATTGGTCTACCTAGATCACTGAGTGTCTGCATTGGTATATTCTCCAAGTGCCCATCGACTTCCTCTTATAATCCATTGTTGGAGCACCAACGACCAAGATTAAAACTTAATCAATGGCTAGGATCATCTTACAGTGGATCCGTGTGAGTTTCTAGATGATTCACACCTTGACTTAATTCATTCGAATTAATTAACCATATTTGCTAAGTCTAGACTTATGAAATATTTAAAAATTGGCTAATAATCTAATTATGCCATCTCTAGGTTGAATTTCCAGAAACGATTTTGGGTTTTGGAGATCTTATGTATTCTAGTCTTTCCACCAAATTTCGTGGCTAGAACACATCCGATGTTACAAAAACTAACAAACCAAAGATTCTCAAATTCTCAAAATTGGGTCTCTCACTTGTGAAAACTTCTTTAGGAGTCTTGTTGTCCAAGATTTGGTGTGGACATCCATTTTGAACATAAACAACTATCTTTGAAGCTTCTCCCCAAATAAACATCGACAACTCTTGATCATGAAGCATGGCCTTGGCAAATTCCATAATAGTCTTATTCTTCCTTTCGACAATTCCATTTTTTTGAGGATAGCAGGGAACTATCAACTCCCTCTTTATTCTTGCATCTGTGCAGAAAGCAATCAGTTCCTTGGATACATATTCTCCTTTATTGTGATACCTTAAATTCTTGTTCCTTCTGTTGAGAAATCAATAGAGCTACAATTGAGGTGATTTTTCGTAGACTTCATAACTGCTTGTGATGTTCTTTTACTTTTCTTGATTATTAACTTCTTTTCTTATTATTATGTTGTTCTTATCATCAAACAACTACTAAAAGATGAAGATCAATAGTACACAAGGACACAAGTTGTAGGCTGCTATTTAGGGTCAAAATCTCTCCTCTTGAGAGGAAAACCCATAAATCTCCTCTTCTTATAGATTCTTCAAATGACGAATTCCAAGGCCTCTAAACCAAGACCATAACCCTTCCAAGACCAAGTCAAACCTTTTGGAGGATGTCTTGCTTCTCACCAAGTCAAACCAAGTTAAATCTCTTCCAATTGTTGAACTTCGACCCCCAGCTTTAGATTTTTGGCTCTCAATACAGGTACGAAATTTTCGGCCCCTGCAACAGTTGTAACCTTCACACGTGTGGGAGAATTTAGGGCTTCTAAGGTTTCCTCCTTCCTTCGTTTAGGCTGCTTCTTCTTCTAGGATTTGTAGGAGACCAAATTGACTGATCGTCTTCTAACTTCGACCCTTTCCTTGCAACTTTAAGACTCAGGCATAAATTTTGTAGAAACCCTAGCTTTCCTTTGCACGTGACAAAGAGAGAGTGCAAAAACCCAAAAACTCGTCTTCGTTCTTCCTTGTAGTCCCTTGCTTTCTTTCTTTTTCTTGTCCTTCACTTGATTGATGAAGACAACATTCTCTTTTGACTGGTTTGAAAGGACATTCTCCTTTGATTGGTTTGACATTCTCATTCTTAACTCCCAAAACATCTCAAATACTTCATCCTTGTATTTCAAGAAATAAATCCATGTTTTACAAGAGTAATCATCAACGAAGGTGACATAGACAAATGACCACCCAGGGATTTGTCGGACATAGGCCCACAAACATCAGAATGCACACGATCCAAGATTCCTTTGGATCCAGTATCACTGCTAGTACATCTTACTTCGACATTTTTCCCTGGAGTGCATCCTGTGCAAACTCCATCATGCTTAGTCTTGATTTCAGTTACACCTTTAACAAAATATTTCATTCTAGACAAGGCTTTATGATGAACATGAGCGTACCTTTGATGCCATATCTCACAAAGATTAGTGGTGTTGTGTAACAAGGCTTGAATAGATTGACCAAGGAGACGATATAGGCCTCCAATTCATACACCAATGACTTTGGCAAATTCAAAAGAGGAGCCCTTCCATATTAGAACTTTTCCATTAAAAAATGCAATTCTATACCCTTTGTCTTCAAGATATGAAATGGACAACAAATTCTTCTTCAAACTAGGAACATATAAAATATTGTTAATAGATACATTACCTCCTGATTCCAGTTGGAAGGATGATGTGCCAATGCCTTTGACTTAGTATTTTCCATTGTCTCCAAGCTCAACTCTTTGAGATATTGGCTTCTAGTTGTGTGCCTAGATGCACCATCGTGTTCCAACCATATCTCATCATGACCTACAATGGAACATGTGAAAGCAAAATAAAATGAATATTCATCATCAAATTCTCTCTTTCTAGGTTTCATCTTATGTGAGGATTGATCAAGGTCAGTTGCAAAAGCATGATGCTTCCCTTTCCTTTTTTGATCATCATTCCTATGATAATCACTCCTTTATAATCCTCCCTCTGATAATCATTCCTTTGAGGACTCCTATTTTCATAATGACCATATGCTTGGTAATTGAAGCACTTTACATTTGTCATGTCTCTTCTATCTTGAGGAGGAGGTCTTCTTTGTGGAGCAAGTCCCCTTCTTGGAGCAGATCATGGAGCAGGTCTTGAATTTGGTCTTCTACTGGAACTTCTTTGAAATCTTCCAAAGTTTCTTCTACCTTTGTTATTCCTTGAGTGAGTTGCAAAATCTTGAGAATCTTCACCCGGATTAGAAATATTGCGTTTGGATAGGAGCCTTGATTCTTGTTGAGTGCAAGCAACCCATAGCTTTTCAAAAGAAGGAGCAGTTTCTCTTCCACTAATGCTTGCTGCAAAAGGATCCCAAGATTCAGGCAAACCACTCATTGCCACGACTACCAATTGTTTGTCGGATACTTCTTCATCAATAACATTGGGTTGATCTCTTATTTGAGATATTCTTACAAAGTATGATGCTACAATATGATTCTTTATAATCTTCATTTCACAAAGTTGACCCCTTAAACTTATAGATTGATTGATGTTGTTGATGGTGTACAATCTAATGAAGGAATCATACATTTCCTTGGAGGATTTGTGATCAACAATATTGGGAATTAGACATTCTCTAATAGATTTGACAATGATGCTCCTAGCTAAGATGTCATCTTCTTGAAACTTGTCTTTTCCTGCTTGGTTATTTGGTTCAGTAACTTTTCCCAATGCAATACCCAAGACCATATGCCTTGCAAATACTAGGTCAATTCTAGCCTTCCATGCCCTAAAATTTGTAGGCTCCTTCAAGCTTGTTCTTTGTCTTTATGAAGGGATTTATGATGAACATGACCAATCGAAAACAAAAGATGTAGAATCCCAATGCCCTTCAAAGTGCTCTCAGTGCTCTTTAAGATGATCTCAATGCTCTTTCCATTCACCAAAGCTCTAGTACCGTGTTGATTTTCTAGTGTAATCAAGACTAGTACAATTTTTCAATCTAATAACTACTTCCAATGATGCAATTATGTTACAAAATCAGAAAGGTAGACATATGTTCTTATATTGATAATTACATGTGATATTCTTGTAGTCTTATTAATTTCTCTTTATGTTCTCCTTTTATCTTCTTTTCATCAAGCAATTATCAAATCAAAACATGAAGATCAACAACACCAGATGTAGGCACTCAACCAGGGCTAAAACCCATCTATAGGGGAAAATCCAGTCAAACTCTTCTAGCAAATTCAAATTGAGATAGACCAAGACCTTAGACCTAACCGAAAGACCTTCCCCCTCCACCAAGTTAGCCCTTAAACTATCCTTTCAAACTTCAAAGATCAACTGCAATAACACTGCATCAAAGATAGAATTTTGGCCCTACTGCTTCAAAATTTCGGCCTAGCTTCAAGTCTGCAACTTCAACCCTCCTCCAACTTCAGATCCTTCGCACGTGTGAGACAAAGAGAGAAGATTTGACTTCTTTTGCTTGACAAAGACTTCCTTCTCCTTCGCTAGGTTTTCCTCCTTCCTTGAATTTTGCACCCTTTTACAGCTTCCAACTATCGAACTTGAGTGAGTGTGTCTCCAAATGAATCAAGCTCCCTCTTTTTATACAGCTTCCATGAGGTCGAATTCCCTTGATGAGGTCAACTTGTCCTTCTTTGAGGCTGACTTGGTGGAGGAGCCCTAAATGACTTATTTTACACTAAAATAAATTTCTTTCTTGACTCAAGAAGCCCAAGAGGGGTCTATTACATAATGACAAGGACAAGGACTCTTCACACAAACCCTAGAAGCCTGCAATGGAGGCTTTGACCTATTAACCATTGACCCAAGCATGAAATCCATGCTTTAATAAGTCAATTTCTTTTATAATAAAATTTCTTTCTCTTTCTTTTGTTAAATCCATTACATTTTGACTCAAATACAATTATGAAGCCTAGCACTAGTTACCTTCTTCAATAAATTAGTCTTCTTATAGCATTCCAATCAGTAAACAGTTATACATGAAAAATTTCATCCATTCACTTTCTTCAATAGAGCAATGGAGATCATAATAAACAATAAGGCAAGAGATGAGACATCAAAATTTAGGCTAGTAGCTAGGGAAAAACCCACAAGGGGAAAACCCAACAATCTTTCCTTATGAGAGAGAATTCAGTTCATCAAATGTACATTAGATTATTCCAAACAAGATTCCAATTTTCTAACCTCAATATTTGTGAAGTCAAACCAGTCAAAGGAGAGAGAAAAATAGTCAATCCTAGTCAAAGTCAAGTTGTTAACAAAGGGGCCAAATTTCGGCCTAAGGTCTCTAAACAAAGGAGGCTGAAATTCAGCCAAATCATAGTCAATGAGCCCAGTCAAATCTTTGAGTTGCCCCCAGCCAACTTGCAGTCAATGAGCCAAAATAGTAGCAAATATTTGGTCAACTTCAGTCAACGAACCATAAAAGGCCTTGGCCTCCAAAACCAGTCAAAGTCTTGGTCTAACAGAAGCAATCAATCCTAAGTCAATTCTAGTCAAACATAAGATAATAAGGTTGGTCAACGCAAAACTATTCTTCTTCTTTTCTCCTTCGCACATGTGGGCGAATTTCTTTGCTTCAGACTGATTTGATGAGTTGATGAGATGCCAAAGTGAGGTTGATGAACGTTTATTTATACTTGTGCTTAGAGGAGGGTTTTGACCATAGGCTCAAACCCATTCAAAGAAGGGTTGACTTGACCAAGTGATGCCGACTTGGTCAACATAGAAATTCATAAATTTTCCTTCGCTTTGCCAATGAAAATACCAACTAAAGCTACCAAATTTTCAACGCGAAGTGGCTCTAATACCATGTTGGAATTTCCATGCACCCTAGGTCTGGTCTATGCCTTAGCTAAGTTACATATGTCATAAACACACTAGAGATGCCCAAATTTAAACAACTTTGCACAACAAAATATAACAACGAGTTCGATAACAATACACAGTATTTATGGCCCAAAACATGTTCCTTGTTAGTTCTTCAATAAGAAAACATTAGGGCTACCATACCAGGGATCATGGCCTTTTATAAACCCGAGTACAATGCCATAATACAAGTCTGTACTTTGACTAATACAACTAGGGCTGAGGCCTAGTTCCTTAGGCTCTCATCTACTCAACATACAAAACAATGAATATACAATTGTACTTGCTATTGTTGTCCTTGGAAACCAGTCCTATACAATCCTCTTTTACCACTAGGTCTTCTCCTTTAGACCTGTAGCCAAATCCTAAGTCTTCACCAGACTTCTACTAGCACTGTCCTAACACTCGACCAACCTTCTGCATCCCTAATCTGCCCTTGGCCTATTATACTAGCCTCAGTCTCCCTGATTTCACTAGCGGACTGCTCCTTTAGCCCTGTTGTGACCCTCAAGCTCCTTTTCAGCCTTTGCTAGCTTTGTGGCCTGCCTTAACCAAGTTGTGATCTATCCTCTTCCTGGTTTCGACTAACCTGAGTAAGCCTCGACCTACCTTATCAACAAGCTGCACCTAGGCCTGTGATGCCTCTATACAAACCTCCTTATCAACTCAGCCTACTCCCTGACCTTTGTCTAGCTTTGTGTAGGCCTCGACCCACCCTCCTTGGCACCTTATAGACTTCGGTTACGCTTGTTTCACTTCAATAGACCCTTGGTCTACTATTATAGGCCCTTGGCTTTCCTGAGCAACTGCCAAGAAGCCTCTCATCCCTCCTTGTCTCAACACTTAGCCTTAGTTGGTCCTCCACTTCTGACATTGTTCATTGTTTTAGGCCTCGGTCAGGTCTTCCAACCCTGCGGCCGACCATTGTCTGTTGTTCTAGGCCTTGACTAGGCCTCCTAGCCTTGCGGCCAACCCTAACCAGGGATGTCATTGACCTTAAACCGTTGGCCAACCCTTTGCTAGGGCTTGATCCTCCTTCCAGTAGTTGCGACCCTACTCTTGGCTATCCAAATAGCCCTTTCAACCCTCCTCCAAGGGCCTTCAACCCTCCTCCATAGATCAGACCCTTTAACTCAGATGCTTCGAGTCCTTGCTGGCTGACAGACTCCTTAACTCGACCTCTTCCAGCTTGTTGCGACTCCTAGCTGCCTAGGCTAAGTCCTTCTAGCCTCCCCGCACAAGTGAAGTCCTCACTTGATGCCCACTAACATCTCCTTTGGCTTCTATATACTTGTCCAAGGGATGTGAAACCCCAGGGGTCATGTCTCTTGGCCTTACTGGCCGATCTGAGCCTACATGACTCAAAATTAAATTAAATTTATTAAATTCAGTTTCTTGGGTTTCAAGCCCACTCCTGTGGGTCCAAAACCACAAACTCAAAACTACAAACCTCTCAAGCGCTTTTCCACTCAGAAATACCTTCCGAGCTACCAAATTTCAATAGTGAGTGCACTAGTCAAAGGGAAGAGGGGTGCTCCACAAAATGTTCTAATAACCCGCATGTGTGGCAATTTTAGCATCATCATAATTTGGTCAATTTTTTCCTGTTTTTCTGTTATGTCTAAATTTTGGGAATCTTGTGGTCATTTTGCATTCAATGGTGCTGATATGGCGATTCTGGGCACTATGTGAAAAGATATCTACCCGTCAAGTTGGCCACTCTCAAAATTTGTGCTAAGATCACCTCATAACCACCACTAACCACCCACACATATGAGAATATTCCTCTAAGTGGCTCATGCATGCTCCTCATGCTGAAAAATATACAAAACAATGATGTGGCATCCTAATCATTGCTCATGGTGTGGTCATGGATTTGAATGCATGACACAAATCTTAAAAAGAGTGGCACAGATCACAATATAGCTAGATATGGCTGAATATAGAAACATGGATCCCAATGCAATGTTATGGCACCTAAGGCATAGTACATGGTTCCTAATGCAGGGTGCCCACCTATAATGATGCATCGAACTTCAAAACAAGTTGTTAGGCAATGCCACATTAAATAATTCTCTTTTAATAACATCTTAACATAGATAATTTTATAACTTGCCTAAGTTTACCGTGGTGGGACTACTTACATGTGTCAATTCCTAGGACATAAAGTATTTCCTAGTCTCTTGGTTAGAAATAGGTAAAATGATAAATAATTAATGAAAAAGGGAAGGTAAACCTAATATGTTTTGACCTTAAAATTCATGTATAATGATGTCTAAGGTCTATTGTTATTCCAAATTCCAACTAGCCTTTTTGAGCTAGGAATTTTCATCTTTTGTACATGTAAGCCTTTAAAAGGGAGCTTCTAGGAATAATCATATTTTGTACTTGCAAGCTTTCGAAAGGGAGATCACCTTTTTTGGCTTTATTTGAATTTGGCTTACAATATTCTTCAGTTTGTTCCATTTAAACCTTGCTGGATCACATTTTTGACAAGTTAAAACATAATATGGTCTCTTTTTATGAATGGGTTTGTAGTGAAAGGGAAATGATGGATAATGTTAAGTTTATGTATGGTTAGGATATGTGGTATGCTACTCATCTAGATCACCAGTAGTATGAGTTGGCATAAATCATGACAATGCTTGCTTAAGGACAGTTATGTTCCCCGTGGTAGATGAGACAATATAATAAAATCTTTATTTTAAGATGTTATTAAATCATACCCAATGTTTATTATTTTTACAAGAAGGCTAAAAACCATCAGTGATCACACCACATCTAAGCAAGAAACCCACACATGAAATCATAGCACATCATTATGCATGAAGTATCATCTGCGAGTATGCACATAACATCTTAGGAGTAAGGCATAGGAATTGATATGCCATGGTAGAATCATCTGAAAGAACTTATGGATGATGTAAGAAGGCTAGACTATCATTTATCTGTTGGAAGAACTGGAAGAACAACTTTGAATTGACAGATATGAGGAGGAGAGCTGATCCAAGCAGCATCATAACAACCTTGACAGAGTGGTTTGGAAGTAGTTCCCTTGAGGGGGCAACACAAGTGTATATCTCATGATATTCTGTATATCAATCAGCTTGAGATCATTCTTGTTTGTCATTTCATATATAATTCCAGAAAATTCTTGAACATATCCATTCTTTTGCAATGTAGCTAGATATAACAGACATGTGAAAAGCTTCTTGAATGATACAAGTGCACATGATTTTGCAGTGGACGGCGTGAATTTGGTGAATATAGTGTTTACAATCCTTCCAAGAGAAACTAATGTGTCCAGTGAAAAGTAAACAAACATGCCAGGTATACATCTAAAATGCATGGATTTAGGACTATTTTCTGACATACTTATAGCTTGCCAAGTTGCCACTGATCATTGTTTTTCTTTTCAGTGATGATTTTGTAGGTAGTTATGGGTTCGAATATAATGTGCTGAAGCTAGATGTGAGATGACACTGACTGCAAATTTCAAGAAGCAAACAGATCAGTTCCTATTGATCTACAGTATGTTAGAACCAAAATCCAGAGCTAGTCTTTATATCAAGGAACACCAAAGTTCAATTCATTTTTATCCAGTTTTAAGATTGTGAAGATGCCCCAATTCTTTAAGCAGCGTAAAGGAATCCCTCATTTTGACTGCCCTCAATATTGTATCCATGTTAACAAGTCAATGACTAAACATATAGAATGCATGTTGCATGACTAAAGTTTCTGCACCAGTTTAACCTATGTAAACAAAATACATTCACTTGCAGAAATGTTTCATAGACATTTCCCAGAAATTTCTCTTGCAGAAATCTCTATTTCCTTTTTCATAAAAAAATGTATTGATATTCCAGATAATATAACAATATGTACAACTAGCATTTTACAGAAAAAGTAGATGGCAAAAAGTGACCACCATTAAAGGTTCTAGGGTAATAAAGAGGCATAAGTATCTGTGCTTGTGAATATCAGAAAACCAAAAAATCATAAAGGTTATTAAGTAAATAACGTCCCCTTCAACATCCAACTGTAATAATAAAACTCATTGGGACGAGGCCAAGTAGCTGTAGGCCATCAGAAATACTAAAGTAACCTACCCTTAGAGAGATATCATTTCCTTAATAGTTTTTTTCTCTTTTTTGGATAAGTATGGGTGGGTCCACAGCATAGTTTTAAACACCGGAACCGCTGACCAGATTGGTCCACCTAATAAACCGGGTTTCAAACTGGAACCGATCAAATAGGGACTGGTTAGATCTCAATGAACCTGTTTTAAAAAAACACACGAAATAATTATTTTTTATTGGAAAAAACTATTTTTAAGATTTAAAACCATGATTCCAAACCAATAGACACAAAATATGCAAAGTTTTCTCATATGTATACCATGTAAAGGTGAATATATCAAAATGGCACCAAGTGCAATACATATCAGCAACAAAATATATAATTAATGAGGCTCTAAATGGCCTCTAGAGTTCAAAAACAAAGCCTACAAATTATGGGGCCACTGGCCTACTACAAATCTACATATATGATATTAGTGATCAACATTATTACTTGAAACTTCTCATCATGATCAATCTCAATTGGTTGAGTCTCGACTCCCAAACTTTGCAATTGCTTGAGTCACAAACTTCTCTATTGGTTTAGTGACTTGAGTCTCAAACTTCTAAAGGTATTCTGCCCTAATATGCCCTATTACTTCATTTGGTGCTCCACATGGCTTTACAAGGCCTCCTATCCCGGCCAAGTGTTTTTGAACTTGTTAATACCCCCTCCTGCAATAGATTTTTGGCAATATTTGTAGATCATTTAGCCATCAATCACATCACAATGAGTCCATGCAATATCCTTGGCTTTTGGAGGCATGATGGTTACTACTTAGCTCAATCTTTTTGTTGTTCCACAACTTCAACAAAAACTCAACACTCTCCAAGCTCCCAATCAAACTCACAAAAATTCCAAATGAGATGTGTGAGACCAATGAGAGTGGTAAGGTCCTTTTAAAGGCTTGGAGAGGGTGTTTTTGGAGGGAAACAACCCTTATTTTCCCTCCACAATGCTCTGGACCCTTCCTAAACTGCACTGTCTGTGTCCGTCGTAGTCTTGGCAACCGACCTGTTTGACCATAAACCAACCGGTTCCGTCCTAAACCGGTCGGTTAGGACAAATTTTTGTGAATTTCAAGCGAAGAGGAAGCATAAGCACGATTTTTGTACCGGTTTGACCTAGTCGACCAATGACTTGATCGTTTTGACCAGTTTCTGGTTCAAGCCGGCCAATTTTGAAAACACTAGGCCACAATTTAAAACCATTAAAGAGAGAGAACAATAGGTAATAAAAGAGAATAATTCTTCATGCTGGGCCTCCATAAATTTACATCTTACTTTTTGTGTATGAAAATTGTTTCCATACAGAGGAATGTTTCTGTGCAGGAGTGCAAAAACAAGTATATTTACTATGTACATCTCATTTTAGTCAAAATATCAGAAATGGAACCGGAACTATCAGAGAGTTAGACCATCACAACGCAGAATTGGATTGGAACTAGTTTGTGATCTAATTGCATATATATATATATATATATATATCCCATGGTAGGGGCTAAAACTCAAATGGAAAATACAATACAACCCCTCCCTCTAAAACCCTAAGGAAACTGGACTTTACATATTTGGTGTGTAATGGTTTGGATTTACATTAAATCCAAACCATTACACACCATGTAAAGTCTAGTTTCCTTAGGGTTTCAAATGGAGGGGGTGGTTTGTATTTTCCTATGTTACACAGAGACTCGTCCCCACCAAAAAATCCCTCGCACCCGATGTTCCCGCGTACCGGAGCTTTTATAGGTGTTGGGAGCGTCCCCAATTTTTTGGGGACTTCATTAGGGACTTGGGGACTTCCAAGATGTTCCCAATTCGTCCAGGGTAGATTTTGGGGACTTTTCGAATATCGTTCCACCCTCCCCAAGGAAAAAACAGTATGTTTGACCCAATTTTGACTGGGATTACTTTGTTGTTTGGATGTATTTTTTGTTGTTTTGGATGAGCTTTTAGCGTGAAAAAGTTGTTTATGCTAAATTCCAATGGTAACTGCTAAAAATACTCTTGTTCAATGTTTACATTTATTTTCTCCTCTCTTTGTCACTTAATTGTCTAAAGCAATAAACCTTAGTGTTGGACTTCAACCTATAATTATTGTTGCTTAAAAACGACACCCCTTTAGAAATAATTAAGAAGTCTGCCAACTTTTACTTCCTATGGCATGAATCATGAATACAATTATTGTTGATGCAAAACTTCTAGTTTTGTCCTGAACGTGATGTAGACTGTATTTGAGATTGTTCGTGTGTGGCAAATTTAACAAGTTTTTAAACCCACTCCTATCCTATAGGAAATTTTTTGCACTGTGTTTAGCATTGTTTGCAAGGAATTATTGGGTCGTTGCTTTGTGTGTTGTCCTAGTAGCCACATATTTTTTCCCTCAAACAGTGAAGGTTGTATGGATGTTTAAAGGCTGCCAACAATGACTCATTTCAACACATTTCCTCTTAAGACTAATGTTTACAAAATTGTTCTTTGCACTTACTTTGTTCAATAATAATAAGTCAGGATTCAAGATTGATTTACATGTCAAACTAATGTAAAGAAACCACACTATGTTTAAGGCTCTAACACACTTTAAAACTTTGCTAACTATGCCAAGGAAGTTGAATTGTTTAACTTGGCCATATTAGTAGCAATCACTGTAAGAAAGGCCCTTTTTGATTTCATGAGATTGGGAAAATATCTAGTGTGGTTGACCAATCAAACTTGTTTTTATTTGATAAGCCTAACAATAGAAAGGGTCGATTGAGGTGTTGAGATTGACAATATTAGGAATTTGAGCCAAGGCTTGATTTTGCAAAATTAGCATGCTTGCCAATTGGGATAATAAGGTGAATTAGTTTACATGCAAGAATGTCAACCAAGAATAGTAAGACTCAATCTACTTTTGGATTTGACCAAAAATAACAAGCAAGACGACTAGCTCTAGTAATTCAACCCATGTTTTTAATATGATATTGTTAAGATTAGGTATGTTCTATGCTAGAGCAATTTATTTAAATTTTCACAGTTAGCAATCACATCAGCATTACGATAAACTGCAGATAGAACATAAATATAAAATGCAGAAGACAAGCCAAGACAAGAGGACACAAGATATGGCGCGAGCCAGGGACAAACCCCACAATGTGTGGGGAAACCCTTTGATCAAATCTTCTTTTATCTTCAAAGTTCAACAGAGAAGGAGAGAGAGAGAGAGTACATTTACAATAGAAGTCAATACTTTGACTTATCTAGATCTAGCATAGATCATTTCGTATGATGAGATCAGTTGAAGACATTCTGCTTCAACTGATTCTCAAGATGACTCCTTCACCTATCATTGTGCTGCATCTCGTCCATTTGCTGCACCTTACTGTGTAGCACCATCATGCTACCCATGATCATCATGTTGCTCATGCTCTCATACATCACTGTGTTGCCCATGATCTTCATCATGTTGCCCATACATCATGCTGCTCATGATTACTTCGCCCATAGTGTCACATCATTCATCACTGCTTCATTGAGATCTTGACCTTGCTATGAATGTAATTATGCCCAGACTTTCAGCGTTGAGACTAAGGTTGTCCTCATTGCTGCACCATTATTACATCATCATGGAGACCCTCACTGTTGCTTCTTTATCATATCCATGAAGTCTACCTGAAGGTTAGATCTCCATGAGTGTCTAAACTGTAATTGCAACCGTGGAACTCTATTTCGAATACCCATCAAGAGATATCAAATTACAGTTCACATTGAGGTATGCAGGTTAATATAAATTGTATGTTGAGATCCTTGATCATAGGACAGATCCTTCAGCTTCATCTGTTTGATGAAAACACTTGCAGGTTGACGAGATGTTGTTCATATATATTCCTAGATTTATACATCCGCGGATATTTCCTTTAATCACAGGTATACTAAGTATCACATATATTCGTTGTGATATGCCTAGACAAATCTGAATATAGAGCCGAGATGTAACCCTTGTTCTTTCTGTAATATATATGCACAGTCTTCTTTGACCATCTGGGATATTGCGATTCAGATATGCCGAGATTGTAATTGCTTCAGTGATGACGGAGATCACTGAGACTGGGAGAAGATAGAAACTAAGTCTTCATGACTGCGTACATGACTTGACTGCGGTTCCACATACCTGGACTGCAGCTCTTCTATCCTTGTGGATATATCTTGGCTCTCTGCGGCTAGAGCATCACTACGACTGCAACTTCGTTACCTTTTACAGTGAATGGAGAGCTGTGCGTATATAGTTTCCATTGCTAACGGATATAGAGAGTTGTGCGTATATATGACTCTCATGCCCAGCGTATATAGTTTCCATTGCCAACGAATATGGAGAGCTGTGCGTATATATAGAGAGTTGTGCATATATAGAGCGTTGTGCGTATATTGCCAACGAATATAGAGAGTTGTGCGTATATAGAGCGTTGTGCGTATATTGCCAATGAATATAGAGAGCTATGCGTATATATGACTCTCATGCCCAGCGTATACATGTTTCCATTGCCTGTGTATATCGGTCTCTATGAACAACGTATGTATGTCTTCCATGACTAGCGTTGATAAGGACATCATCTGTGGCTCTTCTTCCACCTTTGACTACCGCTGAGGTTAGCAGATTAGGGCATCATCAAGCTAGGCCAGCGTATTCTTTTTGTGACACTCCTTTTCCAAAAACCCAAGACGTGGAGAGGAGGTCACCTCAAGAATAAGTGTATAAATGATATCAAATCCTCATCTATTTATACCACAACAAGGATGATGAATAGACACGTCGGTTGGGCTTCTAGAGCCTACATAAGTGCTGGTCGGCTTGATAATAATTATATAAACAAAATAAATTCATATCTCCATAAATACTTATCGGAATCAGATGATCTTTGGATCAATCCTACACCTCTCGACGAGAGGGATCCAATAAAAATATCAGCTGCCATAAATAATTCGACCCACATGGAGTTTGGCCCTAGTTGCCAATTTAACACTCCCTCTCAACTAGGGAGAACTCCCTCCGGTGATCCATAAGTCCGACTGTACTATCTCTGCCATCAGTGCCCTGCACTGCTCTGCGCAACTCTGCTTAGCTCTGCTAGCTCTGCTCTACTCTGCTCAACTCAGCTCTGCTGAACTATGAAGAAGAAGACTTGATCGAGAATGTCTCATACCATTCTCCACTGACCCGAAGTCAGTCTCGAGTGCGTACCACTAGTCCCAGACTAGTCTCAACCAACCCGAAGTCAGCGTCATAGTATGTACGACTCTCACTAGTCCCAGACCAGTACTGCACTAACAGAAGTCAGTCTCGAAGTATGTACCACTGGTCCCAGACCAGTATCACAGGCTCAGAGAGTGTACTACTGGTCCCAGACCAGTCTCAACTGACCCGAAGTCAGCGTCATAGTATGTACGACTCTCACTGGTCCCAGACCAGTCCTGCACTGACACGAAGTCAGTCTCG
>APFE030334501.1:6816-26997 GCA_000404065.3 Pinus taeda | reverse complement strand
GTTTATCAAGGGCTATGCCTAGACCACTACACCTATGGAGAAATTGTTGAAAAAGGATGTCATGTTTTGTTGGAACGATGACTGTCAGAAAATCTTGGATGTGCTAAAGGGAAAAACGGTCACCGTGCCAATTTTAGTATTCCTGGATTAGAAGAAGGAGTTTCATGTACATGTAGACGCATCATGTATAGCACTAGGAGTAACTCTGACATACGTGGAGGAGGAGAACTGGACCATCCTATAGCATTCACAAGTAGGAGGTTATCCAAGGGTGAGAAGAACTATTCCACCACCAAGCGCGAAGGATTAGCCATGGTATATGCACTCCAGAAATTTAGACACTATTTGCTGGGTGGACATTTTAAGATGTATACTGATCATTTTGTGTTGAAATACCTGGTCAATAAGCCTGTGTTAGGGGGGAGAATATGCAAGTGTTTTTTATTGTTCCAGGAGTATGATTTTGAAGTTATTGTGAAGCTTGGATGACTGAATGAGGGACCCGACCAACTGTCGCGCATCAAAACGGGGGAAGAACCCACTAATTTGAAGGAGGGATTGCATGACGCATAGCTTTTTGCAGTGCATGTCACAGATGGTCACTTTTAAGACATAATACACTTCCTAACGAGAGGAATTGCACTAGACAAATACACCACCTAGTAGAAAAAGGAGTAAGTGGTGTGCGCGGTAGACTTTTCTGTCATTGTCAAACATTTGTACAAAATGGGGTCTGGTGAAGTATTGCGACAATATCTACCAGATTTTGAAAGAATCAATATCCTCACAAACACTCATGGAGGTGTTGTGGGAGGGAATTATGCAAGAAGGATGACCACACAAAAGATCCTATGCATAGGGTTGTGGTGGCCAACCCTCCATCAGGACTCAAAAGCCTACTGCAGGGCATGCAACATGTGTCAAAGGACTGGCAAGCCATCACATAGAGATGAGCTGCCTCTGAACTCATAGATGACATCACAACCTTTTGAGTAATGGGCGATAGATTTTGTGGGACCCATTTAGCCTCAAGGAAAGAAGATGGGAGCATAGTACATTATCACCGTGACTGAGTATTTGAATCGATGGGTGGAGGTACAACCTGTGAAGGACTACATAGGCACAACCACTGCAAAGTTTCTCTTTGATTATGTAGTGATGTGATTTGGGTGTCCAAAGATTTTGATGAGTGATCATGGTGCGCACTTTCAGAAAGAAAGGATCAGCACGCTGACGGAGGAATTTAAGGTATATCACCAGAAAAGCATGCCTTATGGGATGGTGGAAGCAATTCAATAAGGTACTGGAGAACATGCTGACCAAGGTTTTCAATGTTTAGCGAAGTTATTGGGACCTACGCATACCCACAGTACTATGGGCCTATCGAACGATGTGCAAAAAGTTGACTAGACAGACACCCTTTAGGCTTGTATATGGCGTTGAAGCAGTAATGCCCATGGAACACATTGTGCATAGTTTGCACGTAGCATCACCCACATGTATGATGGATCGCGGAGCCCTAGAAGAGAGACTCACGCAAGTTGCTAAGCTTGAGGAACAAAGGTTTATGGCTAGACTTCACTTATAGGTCCAAAACTAGCGTGAAAGAGCATGGCATGATCGACACATTAAGCTACACACCTTTAAGGTAAATGATCTTGTTTTGTTATATGACAACAAATTTGATAGATTTCCAGGGAAATTTAGGATGAATTGGCTAGGGCCCTATGTCATTAAGGAGATTACCGATGGTGGAGCAGTTCAGTTAGTTAAATTGAATGGAGATCCCCTCCTAGGAAAGGTGAATGGCAGCTGATGGATACGATATAGTGGTGATCCGACCAGGTGACTATACGAAGGTATCATAGTCTTAGTGCTCTAGGCAGCTAAAAGGAGGCACAAAACTATAAACTACATTGCCCGGGTTGGGGAACTGCATGATTAGAGGATTGTGTGGAATGAGGATATGTCACAGGCTTCACAATAGTGTAGAGCGAGTTGTTCTACTTGGGGAGAAGTCGCGCAGGATAGCCAAAAAGTGACTGTTAAAGTCATTGTTCATGATTTGATGATGAGAATGTGGCCAAATGGAGTAGGTGGCTGGTATTTAAGATGAAATTTATGGGTAATATCGTTGAAAATCTGCTGCAAATCCAACATTAATGAACTGAATTTGGGGGGAACAATTGGATTTGAATTGAAAATGGCCTATAAATTACATGTGGAAACCCAATGAATAACACTTGGCATTTTGAGGATTGAGTTGGTGATCTCTTAGATGTGCATGAACCACACATTTTTCGAAGAATTTCTTGACTGCCCAACATTTGATTGATTTCTAGACTCCACCGCAATTTCATCTATGACATTATCCAGGATCAAAAGCTATGGACACCGAAGCAGTGATAACTGAGGGGATTGTGCCAGAGGTTGTTATGGAGGTAGAGGGAGCTGCTCCGAAGGTTGCAAAGGTACTACTTGAGGTCCCCAAGTCACCATGGATGCCTAGCCTAGCCTGACCAAGGAGAGTGCGAAGGATTAGAAGAGCAAGCAAGCTGTGATATCAGTGTGTGCATTACTTAGAAGAAACCCACAAAAGGACATGCCCACCACACATGAAAAGGGAAAAAATATTAACGTGGAGCCGAAGGAGGAAGAAATTGAGGACATCCCAATGGATGATGAGGATTTGGAGGTGGAAGTGGAGGACATTAAAGTCAAGGGTTCTGACCCTATCACTATGTTGCCTGAATACATCCCTCTGTGCAAGGGAAAGACCAAGGTGTTGAAGGACATTGACGAAAGCAAGGTCGCCTTGCACATACCTCTGCTACCCGACAAGATTGTCTTTGAAGGATCGTGCTTAGGGTAAGTTCCGCTATTGAAATTAGAAGATTAGGACTTAGCTGACACTGAGAAGTTCCCTCACTTGGTGACAGAACAACTAATGCATTGCGTTTCTCATTCAACCACTGGGATGACTGTATTAGAACCACAGAAGTGGCTCAGGGATGTAGACAAGGCAGGTCTAATCAACCTACTATAGGTGTTGCACTACAATCGCACACCCATTATAGTATTAGTTATCAAGTAGCTATTATTCTTGGTGCATGATGGGATTTTATGACTAGAGGAGCCAATACCCATCATTGACAGGTTGATCCAGAGGATCACACAGCTACCCTATACAAGGGAAAATCTGACGATGATGTTTGGTAGAAAAGGTGGCAAGCAGGCCCTCGCAGAGGCAATGAAGGAGAAATTCAAGCTCGTGAAGAAGCTGCAAGGCTATGCCATCTCGAGTATCTGTGATCCTATGGTCAAGGTGGCCATGCAGATTTTGGCAGGAAACTTTATGTGAAAGTGTTGCACAGATGAAGTTTCAGCACCCCTCGTCACTCTAGCAACCCAATGCATCGAAGGAGTTCAATTTAATTGGGTGCGCTATCTCTGAGGTGAGTTCCTCACAAACTACCGTGAAGCCCAGGAGCTCAGCAAGACCTTCCACTATACATGGCTCTTGCTATCCATTGTACTGGATAAGCAGTTAGCTGGTCAGGAATGAATCTGCAATCTGTAGTTAGCTTGTACTGGATAAGCAGTTAGCTTGTACTGGATAAGCAGTTAGCTTGTACTGGATAAGTAGTTAGCTTGTACTGGATAAGTAGTTAGCTGGTCAAGAATGAATCTGGTTCCTTGAATGATAAGGCAGTAAGCTGAGCCCAGCATAATGGGTTGGTAACTAATGAATCTGGTTCCTTGAATCATAAGGAAGTAAGCTGAGCCTAGCATAATGGGTTGGTAAGGCCTAAATCTGGTTCCTTGAATGATAAGGCAGTAAGCTGAGCCCAGCATAATGGGTTGGTAAGGCCTGAATCTGGTTCCTTGAATGATAAGGTAGTAAGCTGAGAATGAGAAGGCAGTAAGAAAGTGAAGGTGGGTCGGTCTAATATCGCTTGGGAGCTACTTGAAGAGAGTCAATTCCCCTCGGTCACGCTAGACCTATCAGAAGCAGCGAAGTACCCTTTGCTATGGACGACCAAGGATGCTTAGCACATCAAGGATAGCAAGATCTTCAGGATCTTGATGGAAATGAATATATGCATGGCTATCAATCACAAGCCATGATTATCACTTACTGTGTTTGCCAAACTGCAGGAGTACATGGAATTCAAGGCAGAATTTCAACGCACATCGATTAGGGCATGGGAAGACCCTGAGCAAAAGTGGCATGACTTGCCTTACTTGGCAATGAACGATGCAATTGATGCAGTCCTTGATCGCTGGCTAGTAGAGTGGCACACTACCTCAAACTCGGCAGTGGGATCAAGCAAGTCCACCGCACAACACAAAAAGGAGGAGACCAAGCTCAAGATGGTGCAACTAGCTAAGAAGAGGAAGAAGGAGGCCACTAACAAGGCTCAGGCAGAGCACAATGCATCACAATAGGTGGAAGAGTAGATAAATGGAGTAGAGTACAACTCTAACAAAGGTGCAAGGTCTCCCTCGCCTAAAATAGAGCAGCATGAAGCAGACCCGTAGATAGCATCATACCGTATCAAGCATCCTATGGGATAGGAAAAAGTTGGGCCATGAAAGAAATCCAAGGCCAGTAAAATTTCGTTGGGTCCAATCACCCTAACTGAGGGAGATTTGAACAACATTAGAGATATGGTGTAGGATGTCACTGCAGAGGTACTACAACAGTTCAAGCAGTAGCAGGAAGTGTTGGTGGCCATCCACATCCAGATGAGTTTGCATGAGCTAGATATCGACAAATGCTAGGCTGGATTAATGTCCACCAGCCTCACCATTGGTACTTCAAAATCTGTCAGGATGCTGCATGCGAAGGACTCCTAAGAAATAGTGCTATAGGAGGGAGCGTTGACCACAAAGATCGAAGCTAATAAGCCCACTGTTAGTGCTCTCAAGGGAGTAGGGTTGAACTTGGTAGTGCTTCCTGGTGAGGCACTCCACCACTATAGGATGGAGTGATCGTTGAGCTGAGGGCCCTCGAACAGTATGCTTTGTAGGTGATCAGTCAGAAATAGATCAATAATGTGCAGTTGGCTCTACAGCAAGACTCTAAAATCACCACCATGAATTATGTAAGCATGCTAAATGGTATCGGAGTTGGCCATTCCTAAGGGAGAACCAGTAGAGGTGCACATTCCCAAACTTGCTACAGGGGTGCACAACACTTGCACAGAGTTGGCTAAGGTTCATTTGGAGCTGAACCTACAGATTGCAGATTTGCAGTCGAAGACCCAACCTTCAACTCTACCAGAAGTAAAGGAGCAGCATGCAACCGTTGTCACAGAGACGATAGCAGCAGTCTACAGTGCAGTAGCAAACTTCACAAGGCTGTTTGAAAAATTGTTCGAGGTCTTGACCAGTTTGCAAGAAGATCCTAATGTACAATGGCTAGAGATGTAGGTGCGAGAACTGCAACAACGCTATGAATAGGTAAAAGGAGCAATGCGCACTGTTGCCCTCACCCTGAGACTTGGAAAGCTACAGGAGGACAAAACACTAAAGGAATAAGTAGATGCAGTGCAACACAAAGAGGCAGTGATGAAGGTGCACTTGAAGCCTTGGTTGGATGAATCTTATTTGGTCATGACCCCCATTGAAGGCAAGCTTGCTAGTCTAAAGGCAACTCAGTAGAAACTTCAGGCTAACAGTTCAAGACTAGCGATAAAGCAGTTGGTTGAAGAAGTGAAGTAGGTGGTCTCACAGTCCACAACTGAGGTTTCCGTCATACAGGTCGAGCTGGGAGGTCTTCATGCCAAGATATCCTCACCCACAGAGTGACTCGAGGGCGAGTGACCATGTTTGTTTTGGGGGCATGTTGGTAACGGGTTCCCCCAAGAGTAGTTTTGCGGCTAAAAGCCCATGTTTTGGGAAATTTTTTTAATTAAGTTGTAAAGTCTCCGCATTTCGTGTTCGCAGAGTGTGAAGGTGTCCAGAGTCATAAAGGGTTATCTGCACTTATTTTTTAAAGTGTCAATTCGGCTGTAAATATATACCCATGGTATTTTGACCATGGGATTGTATAAAAAGGAGCTAAGTAAGTAAGCTCTAGGTAGGGAGAACAATTAAGCTTGGGAAATTTTTGGTAGAAAAGTCTAAGTGTTTTGAGGTCTTAGCATAGGTAGAGGCTCTGCAGCTGAGTGCATAGAGGCCTAGGGTGGAAGTCCATATCTGAGTGCATGGACCCCTGTAGCTGTGTGTTCAGGGAGGATAGAGTCTGTATTAAATTAGAAGATATCAATAAAGACAAGTGATATGCAATTACTGTGTATTTAGCCTCTATTAATGTAGCTAATTATATTGCGATCTGGGTTTATTTCACAACGTTTATTTGATGCGCAAATGTATGTGATTATATCTCTTAATCGAACACAAGAAAGAATATCAGTTTACATGACACTAATTGTAATTGATTGGTAAGATAATTAAAACACTTGAGATAACTTGGGAACCTAGACAATACATTGTCATAGCAACGTGAAAGTACCTAAACCACTGGTTAGGGCTGCGCGAATGGCAATTGTACAGCTTTGCAAAGGTACTGAAAGGCAGGCTACAAGGTAGATCGATAAAGCCCTAAGGCTTAGCGACCTGCATGAAGGCGGGGATAGGGGGTATAAACCAAAATAACGACCATCTTAGGGTGCATAAATGTGGTTCCAGCATCCCCCCATATTGCTTCGGGTGAGATTTCGGTCCATGCTCCGTGGGCTAATGTCGAAAGGGCTAGTAGTGTGGGGATTTGTTTGGCTAAACAACACTAATCCTTGGTTAGTGCCCACAAAGCCAAAAATGTCGTGCAGGTATTTCAAAAGTAGATAGATCTCATAGCAAGCAGCCTCCTTCCAATTTCATCGATCCATGATCATTCCTTGCTTTCACTAAGACCCTCACCAATTTCATCATTTTTTAAGCAAAACTTCTCTAAGCATGTTGAGAAGATCCAACCATCTCCCAACCTTGATTTTTAGTTCTGAGTGATCCTCAACATTTTATCACTCCATTCCACCCACCAACCACCTTCCCTAAGCTTTCCATCACCTTCATCACCAATCGTTTTTCTCTGGTTGTATCTAGTAGAAATACAGGGAATCTTGTAGGTTTTTAAGACATCATGTAGGTTTTCCTGCAGTGGCTTGTTTTGAGGCTGAATTGAGGGAAAACCTCTAGAAAGCCACACAAGGTCACCTAAGGGTATCCCAAACATTCCAACCATCCAGCATCATCCCTAAGCCACCTACCACATCACCAAAAGAGATTATCTTTCACACTTGTTTTTCCATGAAAAGAACAAAAAGAAAAGATAGATTTGTTGTAGCCATTTACATGCACAATAGTAGAATGTTGATGCTTTGAATTTACATTATTAACATAGTTGAATTTCATACACGTTCATCTAGCATTCTTTCCAAAACATAGTTTCTTAGTAGTTAGGTAGGAAATGGTGTTTTTTTAGCATTGGATTTCAGTGTTTTTCCTTACTGCAGTAGACAAGATTTCTCTTAGAGTAGATTTATCTTTCCTTCATTAGTAATCAAGCTTCTTTTGAATCCATAAAAGTCTAGATTGGCAAACCCTAGTGGTCTCTCGCCAACTGAACAATGAAAAAAGGCATAACCATCACTTTTAATTGTGTATACAGCACTGTCACCTCTAAGTTTGTACGAACCCTGGGTTCATAAAGTAAAGTTGGTAGACCGAAGAGTTGCAACATTCTTGCTGCAATATTGGTGCTCATCATTGTTTGACATCATTCTAGGGAGGTGTCTGAGTAATATGTGATTACTGCTTTCTTTCTTCCATTTCTTTTTTCTGATATTTTGCTAGTAGTTTCATTTCTGCAAGAGTAATTTAGTTCCTTTCTTTTCCATTAGTTAGTTTTCATTTAGTCAGTGAATTCTCATTCAGTATGCAATTTCAATTCTGCAATCACTTTCAAATTTTGAAAAAAAATCAAAACAAAACAAAAATATTTTTTTCATGCCTCATAAGAATAGGGACAACTTGGGGAAATTTTTACCAAATACCCCCACTGCTTCAAATAGCCAATATTCCCTCTTCTTTGGTGGCTATGAATTGGAGGAACCCTTAGGTGAGAAACCTGAAATATTTGAAGAACCTACAGGGGAAGAAGCAGAAGAAGAACCCATTCATATTGATCCACTGGTTGAAAATGGAGATGACAGAGGAAATAGAGAAAGAGTTGAGGGTGCCTTTCCCATCAGGGAAACTAGTGGGGATACTAAGATGAATGATATAAGCCCCTCTTCCCTTCTACATTTCCATGGCCTGACCTCTAAATATCCAGACATTTTCTTATTTGTATTTGTCCCCATATGCCAAGCCTATTACTACACCAATGATGAGCAGAAGTTGAAACTATTTCCATCCACTCTCAAGGATGGATCTTTGTGTTGGTTCATGGGTTTACCTGGGGATAACATCACAAATTGGGCTCATATGCAACTATTGGCATTATGATGTATGTTTTTTACTTGATGGAAACTCACTTATAGCAAAACAACTCACTTGTATATGGTAACTAGATAAATCTACAAAAGAGAGATCAGATGTGATAGAATGCATGACAATAGTGTTTAGAGATGTAATGAAATGCAGGGCAACTTCAAGGAATCAGTTGAGAAGGCAACTCACTCAGATGAAAGATCACAGTATAGCAAGTAAACAGCAAATAATTGCAGATCAGTCTTCACAAAATGAAAAAAGAGAGTTATACTTAGGTTCACGATTAACCAAGTTGTGTATACATGCAGGTTCACTGTATACAAGTTGCGTATACGTACACATGCACTTTCACAGAAGGAAAAGTGTGTATACCTTGGAAATCTAAGTTTTTGGTCCGAAGTATTTGGTCCATGGTATTTTGATCCATGGTTTTGGTCCAAGGTATCTAGTCCAAGGTATTGACCTTAGGTATTTGCTCCAAGGTATTAGTTCTAAGTGGTTTTGGTCCATGGTATTGAGAAAGGTCTAAAACTATAAAAGGAGGAGAAGATCATTAGGCCAATGTGTGCAAGTATTAAATATTTGATGATGTGTGAAATCTGGTATGGAGGTTATTGGGTTGTGGTGCATTGATGGATCTGAATCAAGGATGAAACATAGCGGATGATGAGGGACTAGATCTAACGATGGATCAGGATCTTAAGGTGTAAAATTAACTATCATTATCTTTTTTTGGTCATGAATATTCTACATCTAATACTGACGCATAGATTATTCTATAAATGATATGATCTAGGTATAATTGAAGTCTAGTATACCTGCATAATTATGAATTAATATTTTCAGATGTATATGCTGGTTGGCTTTGAAGAAAGTGCGTATACAGGCAGGTTCGACACATGAAAGTAGCGTATACCCTATAAAATATGTTTTTGTTGTTGTTGTTTTATATTGGAGAGTTCTGGGTTCAATCTTAGTTTTGGTTACTGTATTCTGGCGACAGTATTCTAAATGATCAAATTGATGGGTTGTCAAAGTGATTAATTGATTGGGTTGTGGTTGGTTCAAAAGATGATTGGTTAATGCAGATATATTTGATGATTGAATTACACTTGTGATGTTGTTTATGGATCCATTATGAAAATTTATGAAACGTGGTCCCTGGAAAAAAAAGAGAAGGTCGTAGCCTTCTATATATCAGTGCCTATGTACTAAGCAAACATAACGACTAGTACAAGAGCTAGGGGGTTGTAGCTCCCTTCTAGTAGAAGCTGGAGAATGAGAGGGTTGTAGCCTTTTGCAACTAGAAGCCTGCATACTAGTATAAGACTGCACTAGTACAAAAGTTGTAAATATAATTTTCTTATTATTAAAGGAAGATAGAGACGAAAACAGCAGGTGGTTTTCACCCACATTGGGTTTCCACCTTATATCTTGGTGTTCATGTGTGTTGCTTATGTGCGATGTTTTATTCTGTTTTTACTACACTGTCTAATGAATTCCTCATATATTGATTAAAGTTCAATACATGATAATTTGAGTAAATCAAAAACATATCTGCATATACGCTGGTTGCATTTTAAGTACAATTGCATATACCCACTATTTCACTGAGCTGAAGTAGCATATACAAATCAGTTTTGAAAATTAAATTATTGATTTGATAATATTGATTCACCCCCATCTCAGGATTATTTCCAACAATTGGTATCAGAGCAGGTCCTTCAAAAGAAGCTTGAATTCTTGAAAAAAGATCCATCATAATGAGTAATCAAGAAAGAAGGGGATCCATCAGACTCCCAATATTTGATGGGAGCAACTTTTTTGATTGGAAGGTAAGAACCACAACCTATCTTCAATCACCTGGAATAGATGTCTGGGAAATCGTGGAAGGAAGATATACATTTCCATCAACAATTCCTATTGATACAATAGGTAAAAAGCAATATGAAACGAATGCCAAGGCTGTCAATACATTATTGGGAAGTCTGTCACAATCAGATTTGTCAAAGTTATGCAGCTCAAATCCGCCAAATAAATATGGGACAAAATCATTCTAAGCTACTGTTACACAGTAAAATGTCACTACCATCATGTCAGTCTCCCTACTGTGTTGTGAAACCACATTCACCTATGCTCATGCTCCTCAAAATGGCTAAAAAACCCTCTTTGCCTAAGTTAAATGAATCATCGCGTCTGTTAATTAAATAACCGTGCTGACAGGCGGAGGTTAGTGTTACTGCTGCGCTGCCAGTGCGGAAGCACACGTGTTATTTGCGTTGATCCCATTTTACGGACAGCGCACCCTCCGTTTGCCCTGTTGAGCGCTGACCAGACCTCCTCTATAGCTGATCTGCGATGTCAGCGCGCCAGCTCAGTGTCTCACCCGCGCTGATCCTGTTTGGGTGAAGTTGTCCTAACAACCAGCCTTCCAGATCCCTCCAGACTTGGTTGTTAGCATTGTTGAGGTCGCCATCCTTTCTCTGGCACATCTGTTCGACTGACCATCCACTTATCTTGGGGGAAAGCTCATCCTTTACCTATTCAAGGAGACTCCTTCTCCTTTATAAACCTCCTCTATTGCCAATGAGCAGCTAGCTTGGAACATATAGACTTTGATTGAGGAATTCTTAGTGCATTAGTGCTGCTCTTTGTAGGCATTTGCTGTGTTGTGTGAGGATTGCTTTGAGCTTGAGGAAGGTCATGAGTTTGTTGCCTTGTATATGAGAGAGAGACCTCTTTGACTTGGGAGATTTGCTTCAAAGGTGAATGTTTGGAAGACATGCTGGCTGGACCCTCTAGAGAAGGACTCAGCGTCAGGACTTCGGTTGTACCTTACTCTATTTTCTGATTAATAAAGATAGATGACTACTCTTATGGTTCCGTTTCCATTTGTCCTATGAATGATTAATGTAAATTGTATCCTTCCTAACTAATACATAGTTGTTTTTAGTAGATTTTACGCCCTTGTTTGCTCTCTCTTTGCTTGTGCAAGTGTTCGTCCGCGAGGATAGCGGAGAATTGTGATTGGCCGGAGCGAAGGAGCGAGAGGATCATCTCTTCGACAAATGTGGCGTTGGAATCCAAGTAGGTTTCTCTTACCCACTTGTTAATTACAACTAGGGACCTGCAGTGTAGCATTGTTTGATTGTTGCTAGACCCCCTTTGGGCTAGTAGGGATCGCCTCTATCCGTAGAGGGGATTTACCTCTCCAACAATTTGGCAACTCCACTGGGGAGCTTGCTTGTCTCTTCGTATGTCACCTTTGTTTTGATTATTACTCTTTTGTCGAGGTTTGGGGATTGTTTTGCTGTTGGTTTGTTTCCTGGTTCATCCAAGGCACTACCTTAATTGCCTTGAAAGCCTGTTGCTTTGGTTTGGAAGTTTTTGTTCAATTTTATTTGTTTTTCAGCCTCAGCACGTTTTATTTTAAAACAGCTGCGCTGACATCACATACTGTCTTCTTTGTTGTCCCTGTCATCGTGCTTATACATTCAAACAGTCACGCTGACCTGGTTTTTCGGGCCAGCGCCCTTTATTCGTGTCCTTCTACGCTGACAGCGCAAAGTTGCTACAGACACTTTTCTGTCATCGCTTTGTTGCTGTGGGGTCACCTGCGCTGATCCTGTAAAACTTCTTTTTGTCCAAATTGACTTACTGAACCTCTTGGTTTTGGCCCTCCCCTGCTTCTTCTACTTGGCTTTTGGCTTGATAACTTTGTTTAAGCTGTGACTCGCTTGCTTGCGAAGCCTCGTTCCACGAGAGCTCATTTATCGCTTGTCTTCAGTTTGTGCAAAGCCTTCCTTTTTGCTCTTGTTGCTTGGTTATGCTTTGTCTTAGCTTTTCACGATTGCTTAAGTGTGTCAGACCATCGTTTGTCTGGTTGTGGACTCTCATCCTTCGGGTGTTCGCTTGTCTCCATTGATTTCACACTCAAACCCTAGGGCATCTAGTGGTCGTGTGTGTCTAGCCTCCCGCTCGGGATTTGGTGTTCTTAGTTGGCCAGCCAACTTCGTTTTTGTTTTCACGTTTGTTTGGTGATTGTTGAAAGTGATTGATTGTGTTCCAAGCGGTTTTTCCTCCATTGAATTCCTCATTGTCTTGTTGAGCTTAGATTACAATAGCTCATAAGCCTTTGTTTTCCTTTGATTTTGGAAACTGGTTTTAGTGACTTGGGAATTGTCTTGTGTGTGGATTGAGTGATTTAAGCTTTTCACTTAGTGTTGCTATCCCTCTAATTCATTTTAAAAAGAACTTTTGTGTCATTGAAAAAGTAGAGCAAACTAGTATCTTTTGCATCAATAGTTGAAAGGAAAAGAGCATTTCGTCATTTTGTGCTTTCAAAAGAAAAGTTTCATTTCTAGCTGTTAGTTGCATTAGGTTGCGTGATTGCTTGAATTCGTTTTGTTTGTTTGAAAGATCCTTAACTCTCTTTTAGCTAGAATTCATCGAACAAAATGATGATCTATGGCATATAGTTTCATTTAGGTGTTTTTGAGAGATCATAGGGTAGGACCTGAAACTCAAACCTAATTCAAGATCAACTGTAAAATAAACCAAATTTATCTAAAAACGCATTGGAACTTAACGACAACATCTAGAGGTCTAGGCTAGAGACGTGTTCCGGCGTCTTTAAACCTAGTAGCTTAACGTTGAGTGGTTGGGTGATTCCTCCACGGTGAGACGATAAGTGCTAGTACGGATTGGGCTCCCACGTACCGTCGCGTATATATGGGCAGACTCCATTAGGCTTGCAACCTTTATCCATAGGAAGCCGAGTCTGCCGCCTTGTAAACCGTAACGCACCGAACACAGCATTCGGGAAGATTGACTGCAGTACGGGAAGTCCTTGGTTCTCATATGATTGCCAAGGTGTATAAGCAGTTTTACGGGTTGCTTGGTAAACCTTTTGCCTAGAACTTCTAGAGTAGTCAGCTTTTGATCTTTTTCAGACTGTCTAACAGAAAAGGTGTAAGTGAGTGTCTTGTCACTTCGTGCTCGTTAAACATTCGAAGTAGATAGAGTCATCTTTTCGTCCTTTTCAAGACTCTTGAAACATGAAAAGGTCAATTTCAATTCCTGTGTCTTAAAATTTATTTGGCCACGATAACATTACCTGGTTAGATCTTGTGTGTGTTAGTTTGGGTAGGATTCTTTTTGTTTCCTATGGTGACTTTTCCTGGGTTCACCAACCTAAGTTCCCCTCCTGACGGGAACCCTAGTCATTTGCCTCTATGGCGACATTATCCCTTCCAGGGTTAACAGTCGGGTTGCCTGTTTGCTTGTTTTCAACCTCTTTGGTCCCTACCGTGTCGGCTGATACTCCATCAGTCCCTCCACCTGCACAACATCATGTTGAACCTAAGGTGGATCTCTCTCCTTCGACGCCTACTTCTACGTCTCCTTCTTGTACTTCGCCTGGTGAAAGTTTCGATTCAAGTAACCAGGTGGCTAGAAGAAGAAGAAGAAGACCAAGAAGAGGAAGTCTCCCAAGAGAGAGGTTTCAAGTACGACTGTTCCCGTAAGTGCACCTGAAGTCGGGCCCCCTTCCGCTCCTTCGCGGAAGGTTAAGTTTCCTTGTCGATTATGCACGGAGGACCATCTTCTTCGTGATTGTCCTGGTATTCCCAGGATCTTAGAAGTATGGTCTTGTGATCCGGCCCGCCCCTCATCGTCCATTGAGGCTCATGGCAATGTTCCTTCATCGGTTGGGAATGGTAAGGGAAATGGGAAGATTCGAATCCCCTGTAGACAATCATCCCCTTCACCTTTGTCCACTCATGGATAAAGCCTCCGTTGTTTTGGAAAGTCTCCCAGATCCCCCGCCCCAACTCCCCGTTGGATATCAATGTCTGTCTGCAGCTGCAGATCATTCGCCTCCCGACAACGAGATTGTTTCACATTCTCCTCTTGTCCAGGCGCCTCTTCCCGAACCAGGCTGTGCCCAGCCTGTTTCTGACCAACCATTGGTTGGACAGAGTGTTATCCACTCTGTTTTGGAAGAGTCAAATTCCCATGTTCTTCTCGTCTCGTCGGATTCTCCTGAGCTCAATGTGTGTTTTCCCATCCCAGCCTCTCCAGAGAATTGCGATTCGGTTCCTTCCGAGCAGGGGGGCAACCATATGGTTCCCCCACCAAGTAGTTCGGTCGTTTCTTTCGATTGGAGTCATTTGACTACCCCTCCCCTTCCATCCCATGTGCCTTTCTGGGTTACCGCCTATGCCTCCCATATGGCGCTGCCTAGCACGGTGTTAGATGAGGGAGCATCGGTCAGTCTTATGCCCGTTACTACTTGGCAAGCTTTGGGTTCCCCATCGCTTGTACCTGTCGCACCGAATCTCACTGCTTTTGACGGAGGAACGAGTCAACCATTAGGGATCCTTTCAAAGTTCCCTATCACTTTGGGAGGCAAGACTGTCTACATAGACGTCTCGGTTACCCAAGGCCCTTTAGACTTCAGTCTTCTCCTTGGTCGTGACTATGTGTATGCCATGGGAGCCCTTGTTTCTTCACTTTTCCGTGTGATTTGCTTTCCACACGATGGAAGAATGGTGACGATGGACCAATTATCGTTCATTCGTCCACAGGCCCCTCCGGCACCATTGCCCTTCCCTCTTGGTTCTCAGCCACCAATTGCATCTGTCTCACCTCAGATCAACTATGTGGCCACCTCTCCCATGCCTGTACCCAGCAATGCCGCTATCATGCATAGTGTTCTGGGGGCATTGGGTCCCGATTTCCAAGACATTGACCTCCCATTGGGAGTGCCACTCTTGGAAGCCCCGATTTCCTGTTCATTATGATGAAGTTCGGGCGGAGCATAGTTCCTGATCTTGTGTCAAGCTCCCTAAAAAATGAAACAAGGAGTTTCAAGGATAGTTTTGCTAATGTATCAACCTCGTTAAAATAATGACACGGCTTACCCGAGGATGGTTCATAACTATTATGTCAACCTCGTTAAAACAATGAAACGTGACCTCGTGCATTTCGAGCGCGTAACCATTATGTCAACCTTCAACCCATTTTCAATGGATTGAAGCTTGGGGGCATGTCCCTCGAATTGAGACACGATGCTGGGGGGCATGCCCGTTTCATTTTTCACAAAGCATATTTTGCATACGTGATTCTCATGTGTGTTTTCAAGCTTTCATAAAAATAAAATATATGCGTGTACATTCCAAAGGGTCGTTTGTTATGCAGTAGATACATTAGATTACATGTGTATCGAACAGTCGCATAGCATATAAAACACATAATTACGTGAAGAAAAGATCCATCTAGGAATAAACATAAGCATATGAAAATAAATTCTTTTCCAAGCATAGTTTGCATGTGTGTGTGTGCTTTTAAGCTTGCCAAAAATACAAAATACGTGGATCGCATGTTGTGCAACTGATACATTAGATTACATGTGTATTAGACATTTGCATAGCATATAAAAACATCATCATATGTAAAAATATCCATCCAACACCATGTATATATATATATCGTGTGGTGCACTAAGGCGCTCAAAAATAAATGTATGTGTCAAGTGTTCTCAGTACATCTGAGACATATGTCTCTCAAATAATAGCAGTGAAAATAAAACCTAGGCGACTACTGTGGTGGGTCATGCTCTCTGTAGACCGCCGTTTCTCGTGCCACCTGCCTCAATAAGCGGTGCATCCTGGGTTCCACACCCACTGTATGGATCTGCGTAGCTAAAGGGACCTCCTCGATCCCCTGATAGTCTGGGATCCCTGCCAGTAACCCCTCTAGGTTGCGGATCACCGTCTCCACCTAGTCACCTCCCGCGGGAGCCAAAGCCAAGGCGCCAGCACCCTGGTCTGCACTCCGTGCCTCTGGAGCTAGGCCGAGGGGTCTCGCAGGTCCTACATCTGCACAGTAAGAGCATATATCAAGACATGTACATGAAAAATACAAAAACATCATATAAATAAAAATAAAAAAGATCAAGTGTCGTACCTCCGTCATCCCACTGCTCTCCCGCAGGCAGCGGCATATCCAGATCTCCTCGGAAGTCGATACCGGCGTACGGCCAGTCCTCAACAAAGATGACCTGGCTCTCTAGCCACTCTCTGAAACAAAGGCCCCAGGACACTGATCGTCCACCACCTCCGCGAGGCATGACTCGGGACCACTTAGTGGCCGTCGTCTCCTGCGCATTGCGTGGCGGGTCTAACACCATGGTCTGCAGCCGGAGGGACGACACCCGCTCAAACATCAGTGGGAGCAGAAGAGAACCATAGCCGAACTGCTTGGTGGGGGAACCATATGGTTGCCCCCCTGCTCGGAGGGAACCGAATTGCAATTCTCTGGAGAGGCTGGGATGGGAAAACCATCATCGAGCTCAGGAGAATCCGACGAGACGAGAAGAACATGAGAATTGTGATCGGCTGGAGCAAAGGAGTGAGAGGATCATCTCTTCGACAAACGTGGCGTTGGAATCCAAGTAGGTTTCTCTTACCCACTTGTTAATTACAACTAGGAACCTGCAGTGTAGCATTGTTTGATTGTTGCTAGACCCCATTTGGGCTAGTAGGGATTGCCTTTATCCGTAGAGGGGATTTACCTCTCCAACGATTTGGCGACTCCACTTTGGGTTCCCCATCGCTTGTACCTATTGCACCGAATCTCACCTGCCTCAATAAGCGGTGCATCCTGGGTTCCACACCCACTGTATGGATCTGTGCAGCTAAAGGGACCTCCTCAATCCCCTGATAGTCTGGGATCCCTGCCAGTAACCCCTCTAGGTTGTGGATCACCGTCTCCGCTTGGTCACCTCCCACGGCAGCCAAAGCTAAGGCGCCAGCACCCTGGTCTTCCCTCCGTGCCTCTGGAGCTAGGCCGAGGGGTCTCGCAGGTCCTACATCTGCACAGTAAGAGCATATATCAAGACATGTACATGAAAAATACAAAAACATCATATAAATGAAAATAAAAAAGATCAAGTGTCGTACCTCCATCATCCCACTGCTCTCCCGCAGGAAGCGGCATATCCGGATCTCCTCGGAAGTCGATACCGGCGTACAACCAGTCCTCGACAAAGATGACCTGGCTCTCTAGCCACTCTCTGAAACAAAGGCCCCAGGGCACTGATCGTCCACCACCTCCGAGAGGCATGACTCGGGACCACTTAGTGGCCCTCGTCTCCCGCGCATTGCTTGGCGGGTCTAACACTATGGTCTACAGCCGGAGGGCCAGCACTCGCTCAAACATCAGTGGGAGCAGAAGAGAACTATAACCAAACTGCTTCGACTCTCCGCGTCGGCAGTTGTTCAGTTGCCTCTTCATGTTGTTCGTCACAGCCGCCGCCCAGTTAAAGATCGTGGGCTCTAAGCAATCTAGAGCAAGTAAGAGATTGGCCTTTGAGGCCTCATGGTTCGCCAAGCTCCCCGCTGCCCGCGTAACCAGGAAAAGGATAGTACGGAGAACTATGTCGGCACACTCGCCGACACCCACCGATGGGATACTGCACTTCCCACTCCGTGTCTTGATCGCCTGTGGGCAGACACGAGCCATCAGCCGATCTAGCGTCTCGCCGCTAAGACGCTGTCCCTCCAGAATAGGTACCGGGCCTCGGCGAGACAACCCTGTCAAAAAGTAAATATCCGTAGAGTTGAACTCAATGTCTCGACCCCGGATGGTGAATTTCCCATCCACTGGGTTCCATGCTCGAATCAATAGCTCTAGCAAGTCCAGCTGGGCTCTCAGTCTCGGAGTGAGGAAAAACTTCAGCAAACCGCATGCCCGCATTGCATTGCGGCATCCGGCATCGGCAAAAGCGGCAACATCCTCGTTATCATGGTCCCTCTCCTGCCAAGTAAATGCCATATTGCCCTGCAAAAGCACCCAAGACTCATTTAGAAACTTGCATGTGGAAGATAACAGTTAAATTTAAAAAATTAATATGTCACGGCGCCAGCGCGACCGTTTCTAAAACGGTCGCACTGGAAATGGCCGCCCTGTGCATTTTTCATTATGTCAGCGCAGAAGGACACGGGTTTTCCGCGCTGACCCAGAATGAGCTACGTGTTGGAAAGCCCGATCAGCGCGGACCCGATAGGGAAATCTGCGCTGACCGAGAGCGCCCCAACGCGCAAATAATTTGGCCAAACGGCCAAATCTTACAGTCAAATTGCATAAAAATATAACCAAAATGAAAGTCAGGGCTAGAGGAACCTACCTGGAACGATCGGTCGAGAAATCAGCATCTAGATGAGGAAGAATCAGCTCCGTCAACTTTGTAGTAATTCAACGTTCTCCAGAGCTCTAATGGTAAAATGGTAAAAATGGTTTTACAAACCTCCTATTTATAGTAAAATTTCCAAATTTGGTTAAAATTCTTTATAAATGTGGGTTTTCTGCTATAGTTTTGCCATGAACTCATCTAGATGTGATGAATTATGTCTCAATACATATTTTATTATGATTTTTTGATGTATCGAACAGGTTTATGCGGGCATTTGTCGTGTGCAGGTCCTCAAAACCAGCATGGTCGCGGCGGATTCCCATACACTTGGTCCCAAAAGAGGTCTTCTTTCAGCTCTTTTCTGACCATTTAAAGATGAAAAGATCGCCGAGTTGTTCCTCTCGACTCGTTAAACGTAAATGAGAGGTGGTCGACTTTAAACCCTTTTCCGACCGTTTAAAAAACGAAAAGATTGTCGGACCCTTGTCGTTTCAGGTTCGTTAATGGTCACGAAGCGACGTGGTTTCGATCACTTTTTACTTTTTCAGATCGGAATCACTACTTATGAAAAGTACTCCTCGGTCGTAATGATCGGGCGGTTCTTTCGAGCATCGTTTTATACTTTTTCGGGCTCGAGAGACACAACTTTACGAAAAAGCACTCCCCTGGAGTTTCCTTTTCAGCTGTCTTTTCAGACTCTCTAAACATGAAAAGACGCTGAGTTCTTCCTTTGTCAGACTCGTTAAAACTGAATGACATCAGGCTCCGTCGAAACGACGCTCTCCAAGCATATGCTATCCCCGTCAAGCTTTTCATCCAAAAATAATCGGGGTACTCGCCAGAAATGGTGGGGAAAATAAAGGAATCATAATCGTCGTCATCGGCAGTATGTCGCTCTTGAACATGGCACTAGTTGCATTCGTGTCTGGGTGGGGACATCTCATCTCACTTCACTTTTGCCTTCATGGGTTTGGGTTATCCTATTTGGCCATTCATCTACTCATTGTCCTTTCATTATGACCTCTGATCATTTGACCCCCAAATACTGCCAAATCCGTCATTGTGCCGCCGATATGTTCAAGAGAAGTTGACCTCTGCAAGTATAACCTCCCCTCTGATATTTCACGAAAAACAAGCTTGTCTCTACCCGTCTCGCGTCGATGATGTGGGAATCATTATGGCCCACCTTCGAAAAAGATCACTTCCTGTCGACTTCAGCTCATTATCCAGGAGTGACCTAGAGACTCCCTTTAGGTACCTTGGGGCCTGCATGCCTTAATGGTAGGTTCTTCGTGTTCAACGCGAGGTTTTCATCATTGACCTCCGATCGAATGACTCTGCGGGTGTTCGACATCGGCCCATTCATTCACATGCTGTGGATTGTACCTATAGTACCTTGAGGACCATCGTCATCATTGGTGGCCCCTCTCGCGTCTGTTAACAGCTCTCATCATTGGCTGGTAATCAGACGATGTTCAAGCATGTTC